>VYZW01058869.1:34921-68462 GCA_013401315.1 Balaeniceps rex | reverse complement strand
TATAACATTGCTCTGTCTTCTTCGGATCTCATTCCCTGATATTTAAATGTGCTCTTACTTTGTGCTGATATTTTGCTGTAGTAACTAGAAGTGCTTACCTGGCCTATACTATTACAACCGTTTGCTGGAGAGACATCCTCTTATTTCAGTAACTTCTATTGTCGAATTGCACTAAGGGGGAAGGACTCTTTATAAGTATATTTGGGACTAGAAGATCTCGTGCTATGAGATGATGATGACAGTGATGATGCTAGTAATAGGTTATGGAGATGGATGTTTACAAAACAGTAACATTCCAATAGTAAGCAAGCCAGTAAGAAAAGAAAAATGTAAGATCTTTACAGATAAGCAAATTAAAACCAAATCTTTTGCACAGCTTTTAAAAAAGTAATTTTAACAGTTTGTGCAGTTTTTCCAGGAGAAGAGAAACTAGCATACTAATTGTAAAGCAGATTCTTGGGTTAATTATCCTTATTAGTTAATAAGGATGTAACTGGACATCTCATTGAAGATTGATTTTTTTTACATTTCCAATATGATTACATTAGGAAAGAGATGGAGAAAAGTATTTTTGACATCCAATCCCAAATTCACAAATTACTGCCTAGTTTCCAGATCACACTCTATAACTAGTGCTATCACATGCAATATGAGTAATGTCCAAGAACAAAATAGTGACAAGAATATTTTAATTCCTCCTCTTTAAGGCTGCAAACACTGTTGGTCAGCGTAGAAAAGCTTGCTTTGCTATTGTGTTTGAAAAACACAGTTGTACAGAAGAGAACCTTGTTTTCCTACATTTGAACAGTCCTTTCAAGAGTATAGAGGACTTTTATCAGCAGCTTTTTGTGGAAGTGGCCATAATCACCTCTCACCTTCCTGTTATTTGTTGAGCAAGTATCAGCCTCCCTTTCCCTCAGATGCTGTACGTGATTGATTGACATACCTGCTTTGATTCAGAGCAGTCGTTCTCAGCCACTCCGCAGCTGTGAAGTTTCACGCTGCTTTTTTTTAGATGTGAAGAACACCTTAGGTACCCCAAATCAAATATCTTCACTTTTTTTATGACTATATGAGTTAGTCTAATGAAAGATATTGCCTCTCCAGACCTTGCTTGGCTTCAGATAACAAATAACATTCTAGATTGTTTCTCTGACTCTTTTGTTAGATGTCCTCAGATATTTTACACTGCTAATACTCTGTCTAGTTTTTCTTTATGCTTATATAAACTCCAAGTTGACTTGGAAATTAAGAAAGAACTAATGACAGCTGCCTTTTCCTTATAGGGAAGTTTTCTTAGCAACCTACACTAGATGTTTTTGTGGGTTTCAGGTAGGGGCTTGAATATCTCACACTCTACAATGTTTTTTTTCTCTGAAGGCAGTGATTACCATCTCTTTTATTGACAGAAGACCGTGACAGAGAATGGTGATGTGCCAAAATCAATCAAAGCCTAAGACAGACTGCTTTCTGATTCCCTGACCATGACACCAGTTTGTGAACTATCCTCCCTTGCTAATATAGTCAGGTCAAGGTTTGCTGAAAGTACCAAATTCCAGCTGGTTCCAGTTGCACAGTCTCATTCCAAGAGTTGTAACCATTTCAGATTAGTCATTCGTCATACCACTACATGAAAGAAAAAGGAAGAAAGGAAGACAGAAAGAAAGAAAGAAAGAAAGAAAGAAAACAAACTTCTCTCCTGGGCATTTCTTACTAGTACACAGAAAGTTGACATTGGCAGTCCCTCTGGTGTTTGGCTTTCCCCATTTGCTGTATATGAAGTTCTGGCGATTCCCTTGGATTTTTGTGTCCTGTATGTTGTAACATTCAGTATACCTTGTGAATTAGGATCCACTGATTCTCATGAAATCTGTAACAGTGCAGGAGAATCTATGTGGGCTTTTATAAAGTCCAAAGCATTGAATAAAACTTCTTCCAAGAATAAGAGAGTGAGAAGGATGCTTGGTCTTTTAAAGTGTAGGAACAGCTAGGAAAAAAAGCCAATTTACTCCTGTGAAAATCCTTAGTCATTGCTAGTGACGTTTACTAGTCTGGAAAGCAATAGTTTCATTGTGGCCAGCTAATATTCGTTTTCTGTTATCTAAGAAACTGGTGGTGCTTCAATATGCTTTACTGCATCTCTTTTCAATCTTCTCTGTGTACTCTGTATTTTCAGTCTAAATTAGGAGAAGGTTGCATTTTCCATTGCAGAACTAAAGATTATATAGATTCCATCATTCTATCTCTAATTAGCCATATTTTTAATACATTGTCAAAAAAGATAAAGCAAAAAGGCATGACGTTATTCTAATCCCTTAGAGTATTTTCTCATGTTGACATGAGTCTCTTGTGCAGTTTTTTAGTCACCAAATAGCTGATACTGAAAGGGCTTTTTTGCAGGACGTCTGTACTATTATCCGTATTGGCTGAAACATCCATAAGGGGTTGCTAGGTAGTTCAGCCTTGCCTGTGTGGTATCACAGTGATTCTGTGGTGTCTGTGAATAGCTGAACTGTAGTTTTTATTAAAAAGGACTGAGTCATTTGCACTCAATTTGTATGATGTTAGCCAACCTTCATTTTTTTTCCTCACAACATCTCTGGACATCTTATTTCACTGTATTCATTTTTCACTTTAATATCCCTAACTCAAAATATATCAGGACCAGGGATCTGAAACTAGTTCATCTTGGTTATTTAGGCCACACCATTTAATTTCATAGACTGAAAGGAAATGATACAACGCTGTATTTGTTCTCTGATTGGATAAGTATGTGAGCACTTATCAAATAAACAGTTACAGAAGCAAATTTAGATGCATGAAATTGAAATTCGTTTTGCCATGAACATAAACTGTGTACAGAAATTAACTCCAGGTGGGTGAAGAAAAGCATAGCTGGAGGATATTCAGCTACCAACATGAGTCTGCATCCTACTGGCATTTTATGCGATATCCTCTTAGCTTGACTGTCTGTTCTCTTGGTTTCATTTCCTCCCACATCTGAAGTCTTCCCTGCTACATCTTAAGCTCATTAATTCATATGCTTCACTCATTAACTAATGACTAGAGTTGTGCAAAACCCCCACTTTTTCTGGTTTAGCTGCAGAACAAAAATCTAAGCAGAGTAACATAAATGAATGGGGGGAGGGGAAGCAGTTTAGACTGAACCAGATACTGGTTTCCCCCTTGTTGCAAAGAAAACTGAAAAATGAGGTTTTGCTTAAATTGTTCCAAGTGAAATGAAACAAGTTGATCAATGGGGCTTACTTGAGACACCTGCAGGAAAAAAAAAAAAACAACACAACAAAAAAACAGATATGAAGTGAAATTTTCACAAGAATGAGATGCTGGTGGTGATGTCCTCTGTTTGTGTAATAACTGTTGGAGTGCAGAGTGGCTAGCATGTCCAGGTGGTGAGGCATCTCCACCCATCTCAACATGAAGAGTCTGATCAGGACCCTGTTCCCTATTCAGAGGCTGTGGAGCCTTTGGAGCTAACAGGGATGCTTCTTGTTAAATACTTATATTTCAGTAGAGTGGAGAGTGAAAGCCTCATATGACAATGAGCAATACAGTGAGAACAGGCACCATATCATGATTCTGAATGTATCTAATGTCAGATTATATTATAGTTATTATTACTGTGATACCCAGCGTATTATTTTTTGCATCATGCCTACATAATGTGTACAGGAAGAAATGCTGAAGCAGAGGAGCCCTAGGCAAGAGCTCCAGTCTTCAGTAACTTCAGCTATGGCCTTCTGATCCCCCACTGATCTGACAGCCGGACAGGACCAAACACAGTGCTACAAAAAGCAGGGAGAGAAAGGGTGGAAGGAAACTGTAGGATGCTTGGATTATTATAGCTCAAGGTCACACAGCTTGTTTTAAACAATTGGCACATATTGAAGGTAGCTACCTGAGCCATCACAAGAGAAGGGTAAGTGGATAGATTTTTTTTTTTTTGTTATACAAAATATCAGAGTATTCCTGATACTTTCTTATCTGGTCACCTTATCATTGTTCCACACATGAAGTCTAAATCTACTCTATTAAGGATAACACAAGAGAGGATTATTTAACAACAGAATTATTAAAAAATTATCTGTCAAGAGACCTATTGACATGCCTTATGCAACACTGAACACAACTTACATTGTGTGTATTCTGTTGTGACAAACAAAATTCTCTTTGTTAGAAATCCACTGAAATGCATGAAAAAAGCCAAAACTGAGAAGTCTTTGAAAATGGCAATAAAGATTAGGAAACAGTGCACTGAGGTAATGGGAAGCATTTAAAAATGGAGTGCAGTGTACTTTGGAAGAGAACAGTCCCTGCCTTTAAAATCCTGGGTCCTAATGAAGGGCTTTAGTGTCACTGTGACTTAGTAGATAGCCTTCTGCCTCTGGGACTGAAAGTTTTTGGCTCAGATCCATTTATTGCATTACTGGGGAAGTTGTGCACATCCAGAGGTCACGTTTCGGGTGAGATGTGAAATGGAGGTGGCCACAAAATATTTCAACATTGTCCAGTCTCTTATTCCTGTTCTGCTTTCAGATACAGTTCTATATTGTCCTCTGTTGCTCCTTGTACTACCAAAGGCATTCAGAAGTAGAGGTTATTTCTGAAAACAAATAGGATAGTCCCTCTTTCTCTTGGATGCTCCATTCCTTTGCAGAGGCATAGTTCATAACAAGTTCACTGTTCTATTTAGTTTTGTTCTTCTTTATACTGTGGTCATTAGGATCTCAAGTGCTTCATCTTCCTTTCTGGGATGGGAAATTCTCCCAAGTAACCCTACCCTAACATTCGTTCCCCCTTATTTTCCATGAACCTCTGTACGTCACAGTGTCTGTGCAGATTAGGAGTCATGAATGAATCTAGGAATACACCACCAGTTAAGGTCCTTTTGTATCAGTCCTTCAATGTTTTTACCATATTCTACCACCATAATTCTGAGGATATTCTCATCTGTGTGCATTGCTGCAGTAATGAGATCAGTCATGACAGTGAGTGACATCTAAATTGGGAGTGGGGGAGGTGTGAAGTTCCCCTGTAAGTGCTCCTGGGGACTTACAGTGAATGTTTTCCTTGGGTGAGTTTCTCAATTTCATTCAAGAAATAAGGTTTCTTTGCATGTAGAGAGGGAGCAGAGCGTGTCTGAGGGTGTGCTGGGGGATGACCTGGAGCAGCAAGAGCCTGCCTGGCATGCAGTGGGAGGAGTCCAGGTTGCAGAAGGGCAGGGACTGGAAAAGAGTCTGGTGTTTGGTCTGTGGGATGATGGGTGGAAGTCCAGCTCTAGCTACAGCACCCCAGAAAAATCAGGAACTTTAGAGACAGGCAATTTTAATTGTGTGGAGTTCTTCCATGTAATTATCCAATAGAAAAAATGTGAAAATCTGTGCCAGCAGTTAGCCTGCTGGGACTCACAGTGGGGAAGAGTGTGCTTAACAGGCAAACACGGCAGCAGGCAGCCAGGAAGGGCTCAGCACAGAAGGAGAGCTGGATGACTTCACAAAAAAACGTGTCCCAGCCTGGAAACAAGAAGTGGGTGTATACGCACAGACAGTGCTAGGAAAGAAAGTTCGGAAAATTAGAAGAATGGGCTTAAATCTCTGTTGCTGTTTCACTGGTGGGGTGGGCAGGAAAAGGGTAAGGATAGGAAATTGGTGGAAAAGAGGTAGGAACAGAAGCCATTGGCCTAGAGCCTGGGCTTCAGATTAGATTTAGGAAAGTCAAATTCTGCTTTTGTGTTTTCTGCTGACCTACTACTTGGCTTTTGGATTCATTACATCTCGGTGCCTCTGTTTGTCCTCCTTTCTCGCCTGCCTTGTCTGATTAGACAGTATCAAAGCCAGTGGCAGTCCCTAAGGGCTGTTTATTTGTACACAGCCAAAGACAGCAAAAACCCTGTCATGACTGTGGCTTGCAGGCAATGCATTAGTATGCATTTGGCTAATAACAACAACAACAAACATAGAAACATGTTCAAAAAGGTTTTTCCTACATTTTGTATGGAAATTCCCAAAGGTCAGTAGTATGACAAAGGCTCAGGTCTGACTACCATAGTGTGAGACATAAAGATTGTCCTGTTGCAGATAAGCTGAAGCCCTGTGTATTTTCGCTTGCTCTCCTATCATGGTAAGCGGGATTCATCTCACCTGACTTTCAGGTCTAGATGCAGTTGCATGACCAGAGGTACCTAAGTCTGTTTGAAGCTGTTGTACACTGTCATGAAATTCTTCATAGTGCTGGTATGTTTGAGCCAGGAGTTACAAGAGACTCACGCCTCTCTGAAATGGCTGTAGGAGGCTCAAGGGGATATACCATAACACCTAAAATGACACTAGACTTCTATACTTAGGCAACTGTAGCTGTGCACTGGGGATCTGTATCTGAAGTAATCATCCTGCTCTCCTTTAATAGTGAAAGTCTAATCAAAGAAACTTTATTGACTACCTCAGCAGACGATGAATAGCATCTAAACTCCACTGACTGCATTAACTGGATGTCTATTGACAATAAAAGATCTGTGATGACTAGTTCAGATGTGCGCGCCTGCACTGTGGACATCCAGAGTGAGTCAGGAAAATCACAGCTGGTATCAGTGCATTTGCTGAAGGATGGGGAGCTAGCTGTGTAACTGTTGCTCAGGTGAGGAATAAAGATGTGTAGCACCAACAAAGTAATGTCAAACTAATCAAAAACAGTAGGGTATACCAAACATTTTTTTCTGCTTCTCTCATTGGATTTGCTTATTTACTCTGGCAGCCTATATTGTAAGCTCAAACTATTCAACAGCTGGCTCTTTAAGGATTTCGGTTCAAAGTGTGTATAGGATGAAGTAGAAAGAAAGGGAAAAAGGAAATAAATTTTTATGAGATCACATTTAAATTTTGTTACAATCACCAAAGAACAGAAAATTAGTCCAGAATTCTTGTATCGTGGTATGCCAGAAGTCACATGGAAACAAATAGGACTCTAATCTCACCATGTGGGAAGAAGTAAGGCAAAGTTCCAATCTTCAGAAAATACCTTCAAATTTTTCCCTCCCCTTGAAATACAGGTATAGTTATGCATCTTACCTATGAAAGTTTTTGAGTCAGAATGTTCCCTTGAAAGTCCGGATCCTTAATCTCAAATGTGGACTTCGGCAAGCTGTTTGATCAATGACTATACCGTATCTATGGATCAGAGCATTAGAAATTTAAAGGAAGTAATGCTGAAAATGGTTTGGGTCTGATTCTGTACTCATTCCACCTGGCTTTCACAAGATGCTGAGCTTCGATTTTAATGGTCATCAAAGTGAAAGCTGGTAGTCATCCATGGCATAGGGTTAGTACAATTTTACGATTGTTGACGTGAATCGCTCATACAGCCTGACAGCGTTAGGGGAAAAATATGCAAGAATACATTAACAGACATTTTTCTTTGCTAGAAGACCAAGAGCAAATCATCACACATATTTTTCAGTCTCTTATTTGCTAAATAATATTCTGCAGGTCATTTGCATTTCTCTTTCACAATCAAGCATGTTAAGAAGCACAAGTTATGCCAGCAAGAGCTTTCCACTACAATTCTGCCCTCTTCTTTCACTCATGTGTACCTGAAGAGATAAATAAAATCTGAAGTTATAATATGCAAAGCTGTGAAATGTACGTCAGCCCACTGAGTCCTTTCCTTGCCAGTACAGAACAGAAGGCATCTTCTCAGCTATTCAGGAGCATTATGCTACCAACACAATTCCCAATCCTTACAGCAGAGACTGTCATCTGTTCTCACCAAATACACAATTAAAGTATATATTTTAGGGTACAGAGTGGGATGTTTATGCTTGTAGCCTGAGAAAGAATGTGTATTGGTATTTAAATCCCATACCTTTTGCCTGGTTAAGCAGATATGCGGTTTGTTGCAGAGTTCTCTAGACCTCATTAAGCAGTGTGAAAGTTTCCATTGAGAAAGGGCAGGGTCACCGGTTAAGATCAATTTAATGTGTGTTTTCACATATACTGCTGATATCAACAGGCACTCCAGGTTCATGTCAATGCCACTTACTTTTACATACCCATCAGAGCAACACAAGGCCCCCCCACCTAGCAGGATGCTGGGTGAGATGTGCGAAGGTTAATTGGCTAAAAAGCCACCTGGGATCAGCCTTTGAATCCAGATGTTCTTCAACAGTAAAGTCCCCAGGAAGGCATTCTGTGAAGGAGGGATTTTTTTTATATTTTTTTTTTCCCCAAATAATTTGTGCATCTTCCCCCATTCTTGTTTTGCCAGGCTGACAGGATTACTCCCTTTCATACTTTTCTGAGCAACCCAGAGAGCCTTTCCTCAAGCCTGCACGTATGCAGGAGGCCAGTGCTTGGTGGGTGCCTAAAGAGCTCTAGCCTTGGTAGTCCCCTCATCCATCAGTACCACTTCTCCAGTGCTGCATTAATGGAGACAGCCTGCTGGGGGACAGGGACAGGGACACTGGAGCCGGGTCTGTCTAGGGTGGTGGGAAGGGCTGGGGGCATGGGGTTTCTCATTGCCTTCCACCAGGTTTGATGGGAGGAGAGTGATACTAAGGTGTGTCTGGAAAGGAAACCTTGGCATATCTGCACAGAGAGACGGAAAATACTGAGGCAGAGGAAGATCAGACTCCAACATCCGTGACAGAAAGTGAAGACCAGTCAGTCCTAACTTGGAACTGATTTGTTATGGGGACAGGATGGTTGATATAGAAAGGTTTTTTTAAAAAACATTTTTCAACCTGCATTTGTTTGCATTTAGTTTTGAACCAGATTGTACTTGCAGAGCAGGGTATGTGTTTGAACTCTACTGAAAGCCTGCAGCCAACAAAGGAGATAAAGGCATTCTGTTCCTCATGCCATGCAATAATAGGGAAGACATTAATAATGCTGCACTGAAAAATAAACCCTCTGTTTAGATAGCTTCATGCAACAATAACAGGAGCCTGTTCATGAGCTCAGTGTACACTCTATTTACTAGGTACACTATGTACAAATTACACAAACTTGCTCAAGCCCCTGGAATTACAAAATTCACAAGCTAATTAATCAGAGCTTGACAACACAGCAGAGGCCACTGCACCTCACATTCAGTGTCAGAGAGGGAAGATAATTTTGTCATGCAGGCACAAGACTGTGCTAGAGGACAGCTGGTTTCAACTCCTAGCTTTGTTTAATGAATTCTGCTTCAGTTCTCACAGGAATAATATTTCTGATTGACCAATCTGTCTGTGTTAATAAGTAAAATTTGAAATTGGCAGGGGGGGAGGGGGAAGCAGGAGTACCTTTTGAAATAGGTGACTACTTAACCCAATCTGGAATGAATTTTTTGGACTAACTATATGTTTCTGTAATATAAATAATTACACATCATGTACAACACAAGTAAATGGATGACTTACAGCTAGTGCAGAGGCAACATTATCTGTAAAATAAAGCGAGCCTCAGCTTGTCTTCAGAGTTTCTTCTAGGACTTTTAGACTTTTGTTTTTTAATTTCTTGAAGTTCAAATAATTTGTAAGACCTGCGAAATACACCCCCTGTGTATCATATTGTGAACTTCTCCGTTGTCCATGGAACTGGGTAAGTTGTTCTTTATATGCCAAATGGGACAGCAGGAGTATTTTCAGTAAGAGGTCCTTAGCCAGTAACCACACTAAAAAAAAAGTAGTTGGTTAATATTTTATGTGGTGATCATAGATTGGCAGGCTGAAAGCAAATCTGTGCATAAAACTAACACAAAGCAATCAATCATACAACCTCCATAAAGCATATTTATGAAGTTGTGGAAATTGTGAAACAAACTGAAATCCTCTTGGAGAGCAACGGTTTGGGGTATCCTGTCTTTCATAAAATTTTGCCACGTTGGCCTCTCCAGAGATCTCCGGCTCGCATGAAAAAGATTTTGTCATTATCCTTAGCTTTAGTTTTAGGCTGTTTTATTCAGTCACTGTGCTCCAACATTAACCACAGCAATGTGAAGCATGAACATTGCTGCATATTGTGAGCACTGTAACAACAATAGTCAACATTTGCCTGTATCAAAAATTTCAAAGTTGTGATTGTTTTCTGTTTAATGAAACATCTCACAAACTTCCTGCTGCTACAATTATCTCATGAAAGCCTGTAATAAAGTTAAATCCATATGTTAATTATATTTTTGTTTTCTCTCTCCCTCTCTCATAGGTGTACCTAGGCAGACCTGTACCAGGTATGTCTGGATATGAAGAAGGATATGAAAAGACTTGATAAATGTTTTAAGAACTGACACCTTTCCAAAATTGTTTTCTGTAAAATATATGACCTGTATAGAATAAGTGATGGAGCAAGGCAGAAAGAAAGCTTTACTGGCACACCTTTATATAACTCTCTAGTGTATTTTTTTTCTGTATATTTTTAATGAAAAATGGAATATGAACTGGATTTTATTGCCTTTTTGAAAGAGCAGCATATGGAATTTTGTTCAGCCTTATATTCTCTGAAATGCAAGATCAAACTCTCTTTTAGATTTCCTTTCTAAAGATCCTTTCAAAAAGACTCAGTGGTGGAAAACATCTTTCAAAAAAACATTTTTGTAAAGGGAAGATTCTAAAGGGGTTGGAGTCCTTGTGCATGTTAACACATCCTGTTGTTAATATCATGTAAAATAACAATACATATTTTACATTTTCATGTAAAATAACAATAAGGAAAACATTCTTCATTTCTCAGCATTTTTTTATCTTTTCTGTAAGAACAGATTGCTATTCTCCTGTCTGCACTGAACTTGCACCAGCTGTATCAGAAATTCAGCACAGGAAAAGAAAAAAGGTCATTTAGCTTGCAGATCCAACAGCAGAAAGCACTCCTCAAGTCTTTGGCCAGAGATGATCAATATAAAGAAGGGCTAGTTTCAGGTTATGTAACATTAGATGATGGGGTCACACATTAGGAGCTATTCCAAAACCAAAAAGATTTATAAAGAAGGAAGAAAAGAATGAGATGTACTTTCCTAGCCCTAAACTTTGCAAACTCAATGTACTGCTTCTTTTCTAAGTCCAGCCTGCTAGGATTTTCTAAAATATCACATTTTGATGCTTTAGCTTAAAGCTCGATGCGTCATAAATCTGATTTTCTAGAGGATGTCCTTTTTGACAATGAATGTTTTGCAAATTTCTCTATAAGAGTGTAAAATACTGAGTTTAACTTACATATGGACATATAGCTTCTTTGAGGCCTAACATATTTCTAAAAGACCCTCAGCTGGAAGTGGTAGCAGCTGCTGAAGAAAATGGAAAAGAATGTCAGAATCTATTGCACAAAAGAAGATAATATGATCAGAGTACTATAAACGGTATAAGGCTGCTAGGAGTCTTGCTAATCTTCACCCTTCTCAAGGCCCTTTCCCCCTGAGGATTTGAGAAGGGGAAGAAGGAGTAAGGTAGGAAGGCAAAAATATGATGAAACTATTTAAATAGCAAAATAGGTTTTGCCATGGAAAATGTCACCGTTTTCCATTGGGGAAAAAAAAAAATCCTTGATAGAGAAGCACAGATCAATTGAAATACTTTGTGGCCACAGAACCTCAGGGTGGAGGTTTGGTTATCCCTATCTGCATTCCCCAACAGCCTCACTAGTTCAGTGACTCTAAGGCACAATATGATGCTGCAAGATACTGTCTTTCCTCATGGTGCTTCATGGAAAGTGTGGTCCAATTTGGAGATCCAGACTATAGAAGAAAATGGGACTGTGACTCATTTCCCTGTAATGGCCTTGAGTAGCCGTAAAAACCTTCATAAGTCAATATGTATTGTTTGGTTTTTTAGCCAGCATAATAATTTTGGACTTTTGGCTAAAAGAAAGCTTCCATGGGGAAAGTTCTATTTTTCCATTCTTAGTCATGTCTCAGGTTCTCGTTTGTGTTATTTGGTTGCATCTGTGCCATTTCTGGGCTTCAAATGTCCTGGTTCTTTATGACTTTAGCTTCCTGGTGACCATTGACATGGATCCTGCCCACCTCACCCAGCAGCTCTCACCTGCATTAGGTATTTGTCCTTACACTAGTATCCATGAAGAAAAGAAAAAGCACAGTGTGGCAATGATTTACAAAGACTGAAAAAACACTGAAGCAATATTTCACACACCCCTCAGATCACGAAAGAGAACTGAATTTCTGGAGGGAACAGTAGCCATCTAACTAATTGCTTTAAGCAAAAAACTCACTGTCAAGGTCAGTCTGAAAACACAGTGAGGCAGGGTATATTTTATTACATGGAACCTCTCAGTGTTTTAATTTGATTATGTTATTAGTTCCATGTAAGTGTATTAACAGAAAAGACACAATTAGCTGAATAAATTTCAAAAGTGATGTGAAGGCTGGTGTCAGCACTTAGAATCCAGACACCAGTTTTTGCCTATGAAGGCAAGAAAACAAAATTTAAGGTGGAACTTCCTAGAAAAAACACCTGAAAAATCTATCGTGGGAAAGGAATACACATGGGATTTCTGCTTGTCCAGAGAGAGGAAAAGCCTCTTTGGTCAAATGACAAGAAAAAGGACAGTTAACAGTTTTCTGAAGGTCAGTTCAACCTTGGAAAATTAATCTGGAGAACATAGCTCTAAACAAAATTTCCAGTAGCAGAGAGCAGCACTGTCATGAGGCCCGGTCTGAAAAATCTTTGCACATTGACAACTGATGTTCACATTAAAAAAAAACAAAAACAAACCACACAACATTTATTTTGATACTTTAAATATAAAGAAAGTTGACTCTGCTTCAGAGTATATTTGAGGACTTCAAAGGTAAGACTGAAATTCTGTTAGACCACTATTATATGCTTTTGAACACTTTAAAGACAAACACTTCTTCAACAAATAAAAACATGCTGCTGTGAACCCAGATATTCCTTCTTTCTTTTTCCCTCTGCCTCTCCTCACACCTTTGGGCATTCAGCTGCTCTTTATGTTGCTCTTAGAATTTGAGCTAATCTTCTGATTTTAAATGTTGTTGCTGCAGAAAGAAAAAGATGACAACATTATTAGAGAGAATACCTCTGTCTGGACACCAAAAGGCAAGCACCGACTGGGCATGATGTTGGAGAAAGTAAAAATTTTTTCAGTGATGCAAAGGAAGAAAAGCTGAACCTGTGCAAGAATTTCATATATGTATAAGTAATCATATCTATGTTTGTGGTCTTCTAGGGTGAGAAAGGTCTCCTGATGTGAAGAAGGCCTTCACGTTGTTTTTGACTTCCTATTTGCAAGGCGTCAGGACTGCTCAACCTTGGTGCTGCTGGCAGAGGCCATGTTCTCCTCCAAGCCTGTGCTGCAGAGCTTGCAGAAGGGAAAGCAAGGCAGAATGCAGTGATGTGGTAAGAAAATACCCTCCCTGAACATAGGAGAGGTCTCCAAGGGAAGGAGGCAAGCACACAGGATGAGAAGCCTGGGGGAGAAACTAGTGTCCCTGGGCCAGCAAAGGTGGCAGCAGTTCTGTCCCTCCAGCCCAGCGGGCTGTTTCTAGCTGGGATGTGAGCAAATCTAGCCCTGAATCCTTCCTAATGGCCAGGACCCTGTGTAAGATTTTGCTGCAAAAGGCTCTGTTCCCACTTTCCTGAGAGGTGAGGGGACATGTCAGGAGAGATACTTTGCCTCTTTGAGTTTAATGTGAAGTGCTGTAAATGAATCAGACACTTCAGAATCTCTGTCACGATGGCACAAATCACAAATGCCTGCCCCTCCGATCTTCTCTTCCCCTCCTGTGTCTTCTGAACGAGTCGGTTTTGTCATTTCAATGCAGAAAGGATTAAATCCGTGCTACCTGTTTTTGTACCCTGATTTTGTCCCATCTGGACTTGGATTTTCATTCCAGTTGTTCTGTTTGCAGGAAAAAATGCAAGCAATAATATCCTTAGGACAACTTACTTCTCTTACCAATTTTAGGATTATATTGTTGTAAGAAATAATTGATTGGACCTTGGTTATGCAATATGTGGGACAAACACCTGTAAAGGAAGAAATTGTTTGATTTCCTTTGAACTTCCTTTGTCCAGGAACAAGTGTTTTGGGAGATAATGATCCTGAGTTGGTTTTGCATCCATCAGGTATGTAACTTTGACACTTATCTTTACCTATGGGAAAGCTACAAAGGGTAGGGACTATATTGCAGAGACAAAGGTGAATTAAAAGCAAAGCAAAGCTGTAGAAACAGAACACTATGCACCTGAGAAGGCAAAGAAAAAAATTGCTTGGATCTCCCTGTCAGACAGGTTATGAAATATTGGGTGGGAAGGCATTATTGGTAGCCAAACTGAAGTCATGGTTTTACCCTTAAAAGATGGTTCTGCACGCTCTCACCGTTTCAGGAAATCCTGTTGAAATCATTGTGATCACTACCATGAGTCCTTATTTACAGATCTAGACACTTTGCTACAGCACAGAAAATTCTTTATGGTTTGTGTGTTTATTGAAACTGCTGTTTTGTATATAAATGGAACTAAAAGCACACCAGTCACTGTTATGAATAGAACAGATCAAACGATTCATTATGAATTACATTTATTATAAACTTTGCTTTTGTACTGAATAACGAACTACCAAAATCACAGCAGTGAAACAACTTAATGGCCCTTCCTCACCCAATGATCCTTTCTATAGCTTATTTTAAGGTTAGTTATTAAACTCTTAGCAAACACTTGACTGCTATTTTGGGAATATGAGAGAGCAGGCTGTAAGGAGTTATAGCTGAGAGCAAAGGTTCTCTGAACTGGCCTCTAACTGTTTTTCAAGCTTACCAAGACATACACCACTCGGCACATTGTCAAATGTCCTCTTCTAACTCAGCTGGAAGTGAGAATGAGACTTTGACAGTTTCAAAACAGCCCATCGTTGCATAAGGGAAGGAAGGTAAGGTGCTCCTCCAGGGCACTATTCCAGGGTCAAGTCCTACACCTCTGCTGTTTTACAAAAGGCTTTTCCAAACAGGCAGAGATAACAGCCGACAATGAAAGAAACTGAAAGATTTTTGTCAAATATTTCCAAGTAAATATTATAAAAGAAATGGGCTAAAACTATTTCTGGGGAATTCATTCCCAAAGATTACAGCTTTGGAGAGCTTTAATCGCCTAGAAATAAAAGTAAAAACGTATATACTAGCTCTAACATAACTTTCACTGCATTAGAATAATTTTTAAAACTAAGGGAACAATGTGAAGTGTCTTATATGATAAAAAAATTAATACTAATACTTGAAGAATTAGTAAAACAGATGCAAATTCTTAAGCTATTGGAAATCAGTAAATACATTCATTACTAAAGCTGCAAAAGCCATCAGTCTTGTAGGAAGGTGTAGTCTTATATAATACGTTCAAATGCAACATTGCCCACAGCTGATTAGCTAGTTAAGTCTAGACCTTTTGAACGCTGTAATATAGTAAGATTTACTTGAAGAAAAGGCACAGTTAATTTCTTATCACTGGCAGCTTTCCATTTCAAGAAAATCTATTTTTCTGCCTAAGGACTGTAGCTGATATGCCATAGACTTTATATTTTCTTGCATACTTCTTTGAGCATTGACATTAATGCTCTGATGCATTCTTGTAAAAATTCAGGAACTGATTATAAAGTTTAAATGAAATATTTTTCCTTTGGAAATGCAAGTTTCTCCAGAAGAAAAACAGTCTATGGTAAAATGTCAATGTCCATTGAATTTACTTGGGGAAAAAAATCCAACTGATTGGTATCAGAAAGTAAAAATACATTAACAATTATGATAGGATATTTTTTCAAATCTATAGCAAAAAATAATATAAAAAGGAATTCATAAAGTATTATAAATTTATATTCTGCTTTTGCTACGAGAGCATGTTGAAGAAAGCCTTTCGTGCAGAATTAAGTAAAGTTTCTGTAAGATACAATGTTCAGACGTCCCTGGATAGTTGTAAAATGCCAGGTTGTGTGGAATATATTTCCACCTTTTGGCAAACCCTAATCTGAGTCTCAGGTTGGTGCCCTAACTCACCTCCTGTGCACACTCTTAAGCCTGGTATCCCAAATCTGTTTGCCTGCCAGCCAGCCCAAAATCCAGAAACTGAAGGGAGGGCTGCTTCACACTGATGGGCACTGCAGCCATGCTTGGGAGAGACACCTCAAAGCAAGGCTGTTCCAGGTACCTTCTTCTCACCTCATTGCAGGCTTCCTTTCTATTTATTCTCATTGGCAGTTGCTATCACAGGGTTTTTCTGCTGGAGTGATACACTGCTCCCACCACACAAGTTGAGTAATGGCTGTTCAGGCAAAAAAAACCCATACAATCTCCTTAAAATTTGCCATTATTTATTACTAGCAGGTATCTTAAAAGTAGCAAACTCATGACTATGCAGAACAAAATAAGACTTAAACTTTACTGATCACTAAAGAGAAGTGAGCAGCCTTGAACAGGGAGTTGCCAGTAATCACAAGAAAGGCAGTGTGATGCAGTGAGGCAGGACCCCAAATTCTCTGATTCTTGTTGCCCCTTCCCTATCCTTTGATAACAAAGGATGGTGCCTCCTGCTTATTCACTGATAGCTGGCTCCACTTGCACTGACTTTTTGAATGTAGTCATCTATTAGCATCCAGCACAGCAGATGCGGTGAACACAAAGTCGCATTGGTGTGTATCACTAATGGCATTGTCTGATAATTGTCACATTTGTTAGGTATCCGTAGTGAGCTGAATGTAGAGGATCCAAGATCACAATCAGATCTTGGGTAAAAAGCATGAGACTGAGCGTGCCACTAAGACACTAAATGTAGCTGTCTAGATGTGATTGTCTACATTTAGGCAAGATGTCTAAGCTCTCATTACAGTCAGTGGAAATCTGGGGTCTGATTTACCTGCCTACTCTCCAGCCACTTGGGATTCTGCCTATTGTACGCACCTGGCTCTTGATGCCAGTCAAGGAGGTGGGGGTCTCCCAAAGGTCTTTTCATATATAGGTAGAAGCCTCATATAAACACCTCTATGTAGGTACTCAAATTTAGGTGTCTGAGTTCAGAGTGGAATGTCCTTGCCAGCAGTCTTGGTGACAGTGACATAGGTAATAGATGCAGAGTAAAAAATTTCCCTTCAGCTGGAATTCATGCATAGTCACTCTACCTGCTTAACCAAACATACATATTATTACAGTCAAGTAGTATTCTCAAATTCATTGTTTTCTTTGAAATTCATTGTTTTCTTTGACACAGTTTTCTAATTAACCCTCTCTAATGGAAGCGGTTGAGAATCGCGCCCTCTGAAGTGATAACAAATAACTTCATGCACAGCTGATGTGTACCTGTTGTGGTTTAACCCCAGCCTGCAACTAAGCACCACACAGCCACTCACTCACCCTCCCTCCCCAGTGGGATGAGGGAGAGAATCGGAAGGGCAAAAGTAAGAAAACTCGTGGGTTGAGATAAGAACAGTTTAATAATTGAAATAAAATACTACTACTACTAATAATAAATTGTAGTGAAAAGGAAAACAAAAAAAGAGGAACAAAACCCAGGAAAAAACAAGTGATGCAACCGCTCACCACCCACTGACTGATGCCCAGCCAGTCCCCGAGCAGCGATTGCTGCCCCCCGGCCAACTCCCCCCAGTTTATATACTTTTATAACTTTATATACGTTTATAACTTCTGCAGTTACATAGGCTGTACTCATAAATATGACTGTTGTGTGTGTAATTTCTGAGACGCAAATATCATATATTCTTCCCCAGCTGAACAGATTACTTCCAGTTTGTTAAACAGCTTCCCTCTGGAGCACAAGAAAACAGTCAGGAGACTTTGTTTTGCTGCGGTAGTATTGGTGTTATTTGTGTTTTGATGTTCGTATGAGAATTTTATTAGGAAGCTTATATTTTCATCTTAATTTTGAGTTAAATAAAGTTTTGTTTGTATTTCCACTGGTGTCCTAAGGAGGAATTTGGCCCAATGTTTTTAACCTCGGGGTTAATTCACTTACTTTGGGTTCAGCTGGGAAACATGAAATTCTTGATTACTCCAAGGCTTCTCAAGATTAACCAGTTTATGAAGACATTAGGCCTTCAGCCTTTAGTCGCACTGAATAACATTTTGGGGGATGACTAGTATTGCTGAAACCTATGACCCATATGTTTAGGCATTTGCTTCCTGTTGACTGCAGGGCTGCAAGGCAGCTATGAACATTTTGTCCATCTGGGCTAAGTGAAGGGACATTCCACAGAGTTTCTGAGGGATGTAGGACCACAGCCAAACTGGAAACAAAAGGATACTAGCGTCATTAATGATGGCTTAAAGCATTGATTGGTAATAACAGCTTGTATATATTAGAAATTGTGAAATATCACCAAGAGGGGAACATGTTTGAAAAACATTAAAAACTTCAGAAGAAATATAATAGTTATTTACACTAGGGAGCTTGTTTTGTCTTGTTATCTTCGACATGATGGGGTTGTGGTAATTGTGATGGGACTGCAATAACTCCTAGAGGTCCCATTTTGCTACCTCTTATGAAAATTCTTGAAAAGAGAAGTCCTTGAATAATAATCTTGTTAATGAAACACTCCAAAGGAGAGCAGCTGCCAAAAATGGTGTCTATATTCCTGACGTTATAGAGCAGGGGAGAAAGCTCACTTCTTGGCTGGGATCGACTAGAGAAGCAATATTACATCTTCATGCAAATCATAAGGAGTCATCACCAAATGGGAATGTTTCCAGTATTGTTCTACACAGATCTGTATAGTCAATATACACGGTGATTCAGAAACCAGTGAAACTAAATAAACAGTAATGGCAGGTCAGTTGGACCACCCCCGATTTTCACACAACTTGGTGAGTTGGACCTATCAGAACAGTGTCTTTTAATACAGTCAAATGCAAGGTCATACATGTAGGAACAAATAATGCAGGAAGAAACTGGATTCCTAAGAGGGATTCATCTCACCTAACTTCAGATGCCTTACACGCATCTGTTAACGTCTCAGCTGGTCGTGCTAGGTCCCCTTTATAGTCAGTAGATAGAAATAGCCACCTCTTGAGTGCAATTCACCAAGCCTAAACTAGTTGTCTAAATTCTACCAATTACTCCTAAAAGTGTTTATTGGCTTTCGCTGGTTATAAAGGGAGGCCAGATGCCTAGAATTAGCCTGCCATGGGTAGATTCTCCCTACACAAAGGAAACCAATGTTTTCTTTGCAGTTGATCACAGTAATCTGGCATACAAGAGCACAGACAAGACTGGGCTCACAGCAGCTTTAATTATTGGTATTTTATAGATGCTGTGAGATCCCAGTCCCTTTGGTAATTATTTATTATTAGTAGCAGTATTAATATTGGTATAATTTGGTTTAAGCTTAGTGGGAAAGCTCCTAAAATAGGAATATTGTTTTGTTTGTCTTTTTGTAGGCTCACTAAGTTAGGCTTTCAAGTCATGTACAGCTTAGGAGGAGGTTGGGGCTTTATTGACATGGGAGCAAATATGAATCTCCAACTGTGGGAAGCAGCAGGCTAGAAGATGTGATGAGGTGGGTGTTAATGGAATCTCAGCTGAATGTTCAGCCTGTTCTTATTCTGCAACAGGGACTTAGGAGTTTGGGAAGCAATTGTCATCATCCACTTGTAAAGTACTACCAGATGTCGCTTCCTCTCAGGCCTTGGAGAGGTGTGTACCTCAGACACCTAAGGTTTGGTATGAAGTTTGTGAGTCAGCAATGGTAGTCACTCCTGCACTACAGAGTGCCCTAATGAATTCAGAAATGCCATGCTGGTTTCTGTAAGCTCTACCATAGAAAAAATATCAGTAACATGCTGTTAAGCCATGAAACAGAAATAATTTTGGCTGCTTAATCAAATCCTGACAAATTCAAGAACGTGTTCTTTTTCAGTCCCGATATTGTGCCCAGGACTTTTAGGGTAGGTTTCTTTTAGCAGGTAACACAGCAGGAACATCTCAGAAAATATCCCATGCAACAGTGAGTGTGTTGAGGAAGTAAATGGCTCGATCAAGTGGCTTCCCTATTGTTTTCTTGCTCATGGCTTTTCTGGCTCAGCTAACAACGCAAATGTTATTGATATTGTTTGTGCATTACCATTCCTGCACAGGCCATTTGCTCTAATTTTTTGAGATTTTGTAGCAGTTAATCTAGCAGTTTATACTTGGCAGAATTCCCATTAAGATGCATGTATGTGGTATCTGAATAATGATTAAAGGATTGGGCATGCATATGAGAAAGCTGATGAGTTGCTACTTGTGGCAGTGACACTTGATGTTTTTTTATCTCCAGCCACACAGCATTAGATGCTGCCTTTATAAAACAGTCTTGTCTTTGTCAAGCAGGAGATAATCTGGAACCTCTTTTTTAACCATCTGTTCTTTGCTGAAGCCTTGTGAGGTGCCCCGGTGTCCTTGTTCTGACTCTCCTTACAATGCTCTGAATTCCTCTTGCATCTTTAGGCTTCAAAGAGAAACACATGGGGCTTCATGGCGTACATTTGTCTGCCAGATACAGCCCTCTTTCTTAGGTGTTCTTTCTGCTCATGCCTCTGATGTTTCTGTTTGCTTTTCTGCAATATAAGAAGAGAGAGACTGCAGTGTTATGAACTGCAAGAATATTTAGTCTATACACATACTTACTATACCTCAGATTTACAGGACTGTTTCTTCTGGGAATAATTAGATCCTCCACACATTGGAGAAGCTGTTTGCAGATCCTGGTAATCAGAACTAGATCAATTCAATTAATGCCCCCCAAAATTTGCTGATATTTCTTCTGTATTATCACTTGGAAGGCCAAAAAGAAGTTCCCACTGTTATAATACCTTGCTGTGTTAATGTGGGTGACGGGAAATGTTTTTTCCCATTGCCTAATTGAATGCCGGCACTGTTAAGAACTGATAGCAGCTGCTGCCAGAAGAAACCATTTGTAGAACACAATAGCAAGTTTTATCGAACCTGCAAAATCAGAAGCTATGCTGTGTAATGAGACTCTTGAAAAAACTCATATTAACAATGATACAAAAAACATACCAGCATTGTGGCAGGTAGGAGGCCTGTCTGATGCACAGCGATTGTAGGAAATGGTATAGCACTGATCCAATTGAAAAATGCAAACTTTATGACTTAGTCCTTGGGCTGCGTAGCAGCATCCAAGCTTTGCACCCCTGGAACAGCCTGAGTGTTAGTAATATGGAAAATCTGACTCATGGCTGTCTGAGGTCCCAAAGCAAGGTTTGGAATGAAACCTGTGTTTATTTAAGGATATATTTCTTGGCAGCATTAGAGGGACATTACCACAAATTCTCTGCTTTCAAGCTAATTTCAACAGTAAAAATAAAAATTTTTAGGTCAGAGATCATACAGAACTTTTTTAAGGAAAAGCAAATTAAACTCCATTTTAAAATTAATACCTATTAAATGTTCACAGAGTTATATCTTCTAGAAGAAGATATGAAAGCCCTTGCTAGGAAACTTTTATTAGTTTAGAAAACTTGTAACAATTTAGTGCTAGATTACACATCTGTAAGCAACACAGATTGTACTTGCAGTATGGGAGACTGTTGTGGAAAGCAGCAGCCTGGAAAAAGACTTTAGCTGATTAAGGAGCAGTCAGTGTGATGTTATGGCTGAGGGAGTTAACATGCATGGGGAAGCTACAACTGAAAAGGAGTACAGGTCTGGTATTGCTAGTCCATAGGGAAGCAATGAGGCATGGGGAGCCCAGGGTCCATTTTGTGGCCAAGAACTCCAAGGAGATGCACTCGGTCAAGGGCTCCATGAATGACCCAGAGTGTGATTTCAGTGAGGCTTTTTTTTCAGTGAGAATTGTAATAAACTCACTGTATTTAGACTATACAAGAAAAATTTTAAGGACAACTTGATAACAGACTTTAAGCATTCCCATTGGGGTAAAGTCAGATCAGTTCAGAGTCAGACTGTTCAATCCATTCTTAGCAGTGAGGATAAGAGAATATTGGAAATCAAAGGGGTAATGCAAAAGTATCTTTGGAAAATCCTATGATCTGTATTATTGCAGGACTGTGTCAAAAAAGCCTTTTCTGGCCTTACAATATGTGAATATAACCTTCCCCCTCCCATTTCAATTAACAGATTGTTGCTCTTTCTGAAGAATTTTTTAGGTTCTATTTTTCAAATCCAATAACACTGAGTTGAAAATGAGTCGTCATTAAATTTAGACACTGATACTTTCTGCCTTTTAGATACTGGGACTTTCATCTTGTTTTCATGAAAGGCTTACCAATGTAAAGGTACTTAGGAATAAAATCTCTGTGTAATGTATTCCATGCTGAATAAGCATGTTTGCACATAGGGTAACTCATGAATAATTGCTCTCCATAGCTCTATCTGCAGACGTATCTGGAGAGCTTTTTACTTCAGTTTAATATTGTGAAGTTGTCTGTAAATGTAGACTTATATTTTAGGTATATATTCATATTCTGTAAAGGGTTCTTTTGTCAACATAGAATAGTCGTAATTTAAAAGTGTAGTGCAGTCCATCTCTTCTTGATCCTTTCTGGCATTTTTCAGTCTATGCCAGGTTCCACAGTGCCAGTGAAAATGTTAGGTTCAAACTGGAACAGTGCTGGGGAATCAGTCCCACATGGGTCTGGTTCTGACCTGTCACTTGAAACAGTGCCAAATTATACTTTGCTAAAGCTGGTGAGAAGTGGCAGAGCATTGAGCTACAGCAGAGCTTTGATTTCTAGAAATCAAAAGATAAGTTAGAAGGTGAGAAGTTAATTCAAATACTTTTCTTATAGCCATCTGACAGTAGAGTGTTCACAAGCAGTTTGGTCCAAAACATCTTTGGATTGTCATAGAAATCACAAAGTTTTAAAGGAAATGTTTGGGTTTTTTTTTCTTATTTGCTACTTACATTTTAAGTCTTTTGAACTAATTGTATTCACAACCATGAACATTAGAATTTGTTCTTAAGAAAGTAGAACATAAAGAAACGGGAATTCAAGAAAAACTTCTACACTGATACTAAAAATCCTACGTGTCATCAATACTGAAATGTCAAGTCAAGGGTCTCCTCTTTATTTTCCCTTCTGTTTGTCTTATGAAGTACTATGCCATCCATCTACCTCAGCATCTTATTGTAACCTGTATAATCACTTGAAGATGAAAAAGGAAGGTGTTTTGGTTCCAATGGCATTATACAAACAAATTTGCAGCAGCTTGTGATGTTCACAAAAGCAAGATTTCCCTACAAGGTTTCTATAAGCAAAGCTAATACAGCCCCTTCCATCCGAGAGCTAAAAGGCAGAATGCATTCCTCACTAATCAGCCTTCTCTTCAGCTTAATAATACTTAACAGTCACATAATGCTTTACATCCCCCAAGCACTGTACCGAAATTAAGGATCCTATTTAGTAGTTAGGCATGTAAGTACCTGCTAAGGGAGTGCTGATAGCAATCATAAGTACAAGTGTTTTCAAGTTGAAAAAAAAGAGGGGGGGGGGGGAAGAAAAAAAGAAAAACTAGATCCTTAAAATAGTGCCCACAATTTTAGAGGACTTATTTTTTCCTCTTTTAGAGTGATTAGATATCATGTTGATAAATGCCTTGGTACCTCTGAAGAAAAATGGACCGTCAGTATGTGGTAATTTTGCCCGAGCTCCTAAGAATATCGCCTCTGAAAAAGCAACAGGGCAATAGTTTTTATGTAGTCATTTCTCTTATGCTTGACTGGGTCATTTGGTGACTTTTGCTATGTCTATATTATTAAGTAATGTGGACAAAAAAGATCTATAGAAGTAACAGTTGATGTTTAAGGCCTGACATCCGCAATATGAATGTTTCAGAGGTTTTATATTAGGACTAAACTGGTCCCATGACCTGAATGTCCTTTACAGCTGGAATGCATTAAGTACACTCCCAGGAGCACATCTTCCAGTTTAGTTTCATCCAGAAGGAATCCAGGTCATGCACTCTGAGACCACTCTGTGGTGCAAATCAAAGCATGGCAAATAGAGATAATAGCAAATTTGCTTCAAAATCTCACTCTTCCTCTAAACTGAAACACTAATGTAGGTACCCCTCTGGGACTTGGGTGGAATGTACTGTTTCTAACTCAACAGAAGATCCTGTACTGGCACACACTAAGGAGCCCGTATATCATTTTGAAGCACTGGCTGGCTTGTTTTCAGGGGAAAGGAATATTCATCTTTCATTACAGTTTGTAAGTGGCAGCTAGAAATAGAGGTGGGAGAGCTGGAATGAAAGACATTGATTTAATAAAGTATTTAAGCATGTGCAATTCCTAGAGCTCACATTATTTAATTCTTTGCTGAATCTGAGCCCCTGAAAGTTCATGCTTGAAAAGACTGGGGTATCTACAATAATGTTTTCCTTTGGTAGTCCTCAAATATCAATTCCTACTGTGAATTCGGCCATATGTTGCCATATGGATACCAACATGGAGCCTGTAGTCCAGTGTGCTGTCTGCAGCAGTGTTAAGCTTTCTCCAGAGAAAGGCAGAGGCACCCACCACAGGAGATGGCTGTGTAACAGTCTGCCACCAGCATGAGGTCTCCAGTCCTAATTTAAGTGAGGGAGAGATCAGATTTTGAACTAAAGCATGATTAACACCTATTCCAGAGTGCTAACAATAGCATTTGTAACTTTGGGTACAAGCCAGATTTGAATGGCGTGTTTAAGTCCCATCTCTAGCAGAAGTCACTACGTTAGACTCTGTAGACATCTATCTAGAAAAGAGTTGTCGGTCAGTGACCAGCACATCATGAGAATTGTCCAAACATAGCCAGAAATGTACATATGAGGGACAGCCTGCAAAAAGAATGTATAATTATTGACAATAAATATAGCCAGCCACCAAAAAGAGAGAAGAGTAATTTAATGTTATTATATGATAAAGTTGCCTTGAGTTATAGGAGGCTGGAAATCTCAAAAGCTGTTTCTAAGGAAGAAGCTTCTTTCTCATTGTTTTGTTTAAAAGCTGGTAAATATCCTGAGGCAGGGGGCTTCCATCGTTTCCAAATTTTTAGATTTGTTCACAGTTTATAAGCCTGTAACTTTGCATGGTCTCATCCATGTAAATGTTCAATCCCTTTTTGAGTCATGCTGAGCTCCTGGCTGTGTTGCTGCCTCATGAGAAGATGTTCTATAGGCCAAGCAGGAAAACCACATTTCCTTATACGGGTTTTACATCTGCTGCCTTTCTGTTTCTCCAGATGTCCCCCTTTTACAACAAAGTAATGGAGAAAGTACACAGGAGTGTTCAATTTACAACCTTTCTGCTCCTCATTAGTTTGCATGTCTCTGTTTTGCACCTTCTTATTTATCTTTTCTTTATCTTACAGTTAAATAAACAGTCACATTTATTTTTCATTTTTTTTTTCAGTTCCTGAAAGTCATTTTCTCTGGAACCACCTTTTCTCTGTTGTGTCGTTTTTGCTGCAGGACAATCAGAACTCAGCACTTGATTTCAGGTAAGGGACTGGCCTCCACAGAAACTCCTAATCCCAGCATAGGTCTCCTGGTTCAAGCAACCTTCATCTTCCTCTCAGGGTGCTCTGTCAGTGTTATCACTGACCTTAGTGTCTTCTTCCCTTCACACAGCCCCAGCCCTATAACTGTCTTCCTCCACCATACCCTCTTCATCTGCTCCCTTGTTTCTCCTGTGGCTTTAATTAACCTCCTTGGTGCTCTCTGACCATTTACCCATGTATTTTATCAGAAAGGATGAACTGCCAGAGATTTTAGGCTCTCTCTCCCCACTACCTCATATATATCCTGTTACCTTCATCAGCTGCTAGCTGTAGAATCACTCTACTGGTTTTAGTCCCAGTTTGCATATCCAATATTTACTCTTCCTCTCTCTCTGCCCAATTTCCTCCCCTATAACTCCTAATACTAGTTTCTTTCCTACCCAAGTCCAAGTCACAGTTTCTCTTCACACTTAAATATCCTTCTGCTTGTTTCCTTTTTCCCCATCTTGCTTTTTCTGTTCTGCATTAAAAAACCTGCTTCTCCCTCTGTATAACCCGGGTGCCTGAAAGTCAGTCACAGAGAGGACAAGATACCTCTCAAGCTCAGTGCCCATCCCTTTCTGGTACTGAATATGCTCAGCTGCTCTATGGTTATGGCACTGACATCCCTTGTGCCCCATGGCTGTTGAGAGGAATGAACTTTGCTGTGTGGGGAGAGGATATAGGGTTCAGACAGCACCAGGAGCTGAAATAGATTCAAGAATATGTCTTCTAGTGTGTGTGAAAAACAATTTTCAAAAGTTTTTTTTGGTTAAATTTTCATCAGGATGTAAGCTCTTGCCCCACAGAATAGCTTTACTGCTTCTCAAAGAAAATGTCACTATGATTTTTTAACATGGATCAAATCATGTATTATTTCCCCTAGATTCATCCTTGTTGCAGGCAGAACTGTTTCTGAAAGAGAGAACAGGTCAAGATCCATTATTAATAATAAAAAGAGGGACTTACAGTGAAAGATGTCAGCTAGCCTGGATAGAGGAAAATGTAAAGCACAGCCACAGTATGAAAACTGTAATTCAGAAGTTGAAGTGGAACAAAATTTACAAATCCAAGTAAAATGCTTTTACATTCTCAGAGAAACATTTATTGAATGTAATTACTCAAATTCAATGAAATTATTCAGTTAATCTCCATGAAGCACTTTAACATCTCTTGAATTAAACTGAGAGATTTAAAGACTGCCTTTTGATACTTGTTTGTTAAAATCAATATGTTCCTGAGGCAAGTTTAGGTTCTGAAGGAGCCAGCTCTTCCAGTGGAAAAAAAAATCCATTAAAAACAGAACAAAATGACAACCACCTCATCTATTCTTCATTTTTTCTCATGATAAAAGCTGACAATGACACCAACTCCTTGTTCCAAACTTTGCGGTACTGTCCAAGTTGGTCATAAGCATTTGTGTAAGCTTCAGTTTTTACATAATGAACAATGTAGACAGTTCCCCTGTGGTTATATCATTAATATGTTTGAGGAAACAGCAAATTTGAGTATGCAGAATGGGTTATGAGAACCAGCAGACTGTCTTCAGTGCAGTCCTGTTCCTCAGAGACAGTGTACTTCTGCTGTAACATAAAAGGTTGATGTTTTGCAGGTGAAAGGATGAATAATAAAATTCTGTGTAGTAATAAGCAGCTTGTATTCTTAGGATTGCCTGGCACTTTCCATATACAATGCTTTGGTAATGTTTTATATTCAGGGCTCACACTGCTTTGCATAGAATGGTTCAGTAAATATCCATTGGGTGTTTTTGAGTAGGAGGTTGGAAAGGAGATTGCTCAGATTGAATGTTGATATCAATTTCACCTAATTTTAGATAGCTATACTCTAGAGGTTTGTATGTGAGATAATCCTCCTAGGACACCTTTATAATGAGCGCTTGGACTATTTTAGTAGCCTGTCTTAGAAGTGCCAGTCTGTTTCTCTCTGTAGTACTTTCGATGTTCAGTGACTGCAAGCTCAGATAAAGACATTCATATGTAGTCAGATGAATGCTCCCTTGGTGCTCTTCCTCTTTAGAGGCTCTAGTGTCCCATAACTTCATACATAGACTTGAAAGGTGGATTGGAGGGGTCTGGCTTCCAAACCAGATGTGCCATTTGTCAGTTTTGAAAACCTGCCCAGTTACAAGCCTTTTGGGAAAAAATGCAATTTACACACACTGAGACTTGCTATAGCTTCACAATTAAGTCTTCTGAAAAGTCCTGTCCCGTGTACAGTCCTATACTGAATCTTATTCAGGCAAGACTTCTTTTTTTAGCTCCAGTTTTTGTTGTTACAGGCCCAGTCCTGCCTGAGTCCCTGTGTGGAGAGTCTCTTAAAGCTCTCCAAACTGATCCCTGACAAGCAATAAGGAAGTTATTTCACTGAAATTAGAAGGGAATGAGGTGTGGTTAAGAAATGCATACCAGTGCAAGCAGCCTGTAAATTGGCAGAGGGATGAAGAAAGAAAGGAAGGTCTGAACTGGCAAAGTGAAGCCATTGAGTAGAAGGTGGTAGGCTGGGAAAAGATGCTTTCCAAGGGGCCATCATATGGTGGGAGAATTAGGGTCGACAAAGCAGGAGGGCAGATCAGGACGAGAAGTGTGGGAATGGAAGAAGGATGGAAAAGGGGCTTCAGTTCTGGTTCCTCCAGGACAAGAACGAAGGGCAGATATAGGCCTGGGACAAAACAGAGAGGGACCAAGCTGCAGGTTGATCCCTTCCTGGCAGGGAGAGAAATAATCCCCAGGAACAGCACTGAGCCCCCAAACCTCCTCTGTTGCCATCGAGTATCTGTAAAGCTCCTTGGCAAACTGTGTGCCTCGTTGCCCTCCAGCAGTTCATGGCCGGAGCGATGGTCTGTTGTTGCCCTCAGTTACTCCGGGTCCTCAAGTGAGGACGGCTGCAGCAGCAGCGTTGCAATCCTGCCAGCCATGTCCCATCTGCAGGACAGATGGGACATTCCTCCTGAGTTCATTTGCTTCCCATTATAATGTTTTCCGAGGAGTAAAGGCTTTTCTTTTCCCTGCCCTTTTGAGAAATTAAAATCAATTGCACAGAAGTAAGAAAATGACATCATTAACTTGTATGAATAAACATAGGGCCTTTAAACTTATGATCACAGTATATTTTTCCTATTTCATTAATTCTCTCATATGTATTTATACCATTATTATTGACTATCTAGATTATCACAACCTAGTGCACTATTGCTTTAAAGCACAGAGTTAATATCTACTGTCCCTAGTAGTTCTTTACTGACAAAAAAATCATTAAAAAATTCAGCAAAGATGATGATATTTGTCACACAGAGATGTATGGAGGTTGATCTTTGCCTTTGGATCTTCCAAAGCCTCTTGGTAAGATTATTTCATCATTTTTCATAATTTTAAGAAGTCACATAGTTGAAGACAGAGATCTGCAAATGTGGAAAGAACCACAAAAGGTAGTACATCTGACAGGCTCTTACCTTGTGCCAGGATCGTTGTGAACGGTGCTGCTGAATCTGCCAAAATGCTTAGTGCCTTAAGGCTTGGCTGCAGTCCTGACCACGTCTCTGTACATAGATGTTCTCCTTGGAGAGCTTGGGCCTCTGTGGACCTCTGAAGACAGATCTACACCCCTTCCTGCTAACATGTAAGATGTTTTATGGAATCGCTACGTGTACATTTGCCATGTGCTCCTAGTGCCATAATGTTTAGGCTTTGTTTTTGTTTTTTTCTTTTTCCTGTACACTCTTTGTTCAAGTTGGGGGTGGGGCGGGGGGGGGGAACAAAACAACCCAAAATGCAAAAAGGACTAGAACAATGAACAAGCCCCTGAGGAGACCAGGGCCCGACAAAGGCAGCAGTCCAACAAAAGCCTCAAGGACTCTGCTTTACATTCTGCTCTCATCCCGGGTATCCTAAGGAGAGTAGCTGTGAAGGATCCTGGGAAGATGCACCCTGTTTGTGAATGAATAGCAGCTCTTTCCATTTACAGCCGCTTCGGTTCATTTCCCTACATAAGCACAAAAATAACCGCTTCGGATCTTTAGTGAAGGGAGGGGGAGGAAAAAAATCTCCCAGAATTAACTCAGGGAAAGAAAGCCAGGTGCCATCTTTGCATTATATCCAAATGAGATGCAGCTGTTTAAATGTAAATATTAAACAAGAGAGAAGAATGCCTTAATTAGCCTTCAAAAGGAGACAGGAAAGCTGTAAGAATGCACCTGACACTAAGCACTATGAGATAAACTCATTCCAGCTGTCATTGAACTGACTGTTTGAAGGCAGAGCAATGCTATTTTGTGCAAACAATGTAAAATGCTTAGGGAACTGCAATTAGCATCAACATGCATAGTGTAAGTGAATGCAGCCTGCTGGTGTTTACTTGGCTTTGAATTGCTGGGGTTTGGAGTAAAAAAATAAAATTAGCTATGCATTACACACTGGAGATTTTATTCCAGGCTTTTATGCATTACTGAGAAAAAGGCACAGGAGAGTGAAAGAAGAGAAGCCATCAATCTGACTTTAAAAGAAGATATGATACTCAAAAGGTCATTCTGAGTTTTCTCCTTCCTACTTGAGCAATAAAATGTACAGATTGGGTCTATGAGAGAAATTTTTATACAAGCTGTACATCACAAAAATAAACCTGAAATGTCCCATGCAGTGTGTCAACGTAACACATCTTGCCAGGTGGAAAAAATATAGATCTGATTTTTTAAAAAAAACATACACAAAGACCAGAATCAAGGTTATTTAATATAATCAAAAATCTCTAGTTTACTTTATATTTTTATCTATAAAGTAATACATATAAATTAGCAGTATATAAGTTACTGATTGTATGCCAGTGTAAGAAACTGGGACGCATAGAAATATTGCTCTACCCAATATATTCTTCTTATGGGACATAGTCTCAGTAACCTTGACTATAAGCCAAAATTTTTTATGTTTTCTATACTCATGGGAGTTCACCTCAATACTCAAGGTTTTCTTATCTAATCTCTCACCAGCTTTGCTTTATTAAAGCTGACATTTCATGCAAAGGGATGAAGCTGTACATAAAAGGCCTCTGTTAATTTTTGCCAGATCTTCTGTAAATAAATATCACTTAAGGAAAAGTAAAGCCCCAAAAGCATTGAGTCTACAAATTAGAGATTTACCTAATGATTAAAAAAAATATATAAATCTAAAGACATTTTGAAAGGACAAAAAAGCAAGCATGTAAATGGCCTTTTTCCAGTATGGTTTAAATCACTCATATCACCTATTTTGGTTCAAAGCAGGTGTATGCCTGATGTTTTGATCCATTAGACAAGACTGAAGCCAAATCTTTTGAAGTTAGAGTCTTATGGCTGCAGAAGAGGAACTAATAAACCTTCTGAGACATCAGCATTGGCAGGATTAGCCCATTTTTGCTTGCTTAGGATAACAGTGGTATGACACAGGGTGAGTCTGTGCTAGCAATCGGAGGTGACTCTGGGAGGACTTGATCCAGAAGGCACAGAGCAATACTGATCAGAAATAATGACTAAATTATACTGGTCTCCTGGCCTGTCATTCCGGCTCTCTGGTTTATCCTACCTGCTCACGAGACATGTTGTTATAGCTTGCAGCAAGTGTTACAGTTGTGGCATTTTTTTTTCTTTGAAATTTGACAAGCTCTCTCATATATACTGAGATAACAAGCCTGGAATACAAAAAGTCATAGCAGCTATTGTTCATTATTGGATACTTGCATGTGATGGGAATGACAAGGCCGGAAACTTTCACTGCAGCACCCACAATTCAGTGCCACATCTCCAGGAAACATCCATTTGTAAACACAGCAGCAGGCACTGTGGCCCCGATGTAGTGACATTAATACTCCAGTTGCTGCTTGGTTTGCAGACTTCCAGACAGACAAGTACTGCAAAGCATCTCTTCTGCTGTGGAACGGGGTGGCTCACTTGAGGGGAATGAGCAGTTACATTTATGAGACCCAATTATTCACATATTTGTATGCTAAATGGATCCTCAGCCAGCAAACTCTTGATTTTGTGTGCGTTATGTAAAAAAGCTTTATATTAACTATTCATAACATTAACAGATCCCCACATGAGGGAGCAATTGATAAGAGATAGGTAATGTCAATAGGCATATACAACTCATATTCTGATAAAAGAAATTGCATATAGAAAACTGGGGCATTTGAATGTATATGAAGTCTCTTGATTGGCATGGAAAAAAGGAGGATGCTGAGAGCAGGAAACCTTTAACCCTTTTCCAAATTGTATTATGTTAGTAGTATGTAAAATACTTGTGAATACTACAGAGAGAAAAAATACTGTCTCTAACACTGTAAACTTGCCATTAAAGACTGAATGTGGGAGGGAATTCAGGAGCTGGTGCTTTGGGTTATATAGCAGAAGTAGGAATGGAAATGAGGTTTCCTGACTTCCTGCCAAAATACCATACGCTGTCTTAGACAGCATGGACTTCAGCACAGACAGATACTCCAATGCAGAAAAAACAGGTTTGAACTGGAGCACAAGACACCATTAACAAGAAACAACTGAAGGAACCAAAAGGTACTTAGGTGAAAAAGCCAGTAAGACCTTTGCAAAACAGCCACAGAGAAAGATAACATATTGTCCATTCAGGTTGATAGATCTCAAAAAAACCTTTACCTGATGATGCAGCAGAAAGCAAGAAACTTCCTCCTTCCCGAATTAAACCTAAGAAAGTTTGCTTTTGTTTGAGAATTGCAGCAATTAGGATGGATTGTCTGAAAAGTATGTTATTCTTTTCCTTATTACCACAGATGAGTCACATTGCAATGACTGCATTGTCTTTCTGTATATTCTGTCTCCATAAGCTAAGAGATCTATGCTTACCTATTTTTAGTCTTTAAAAAAGGCACAGTAGTCCTTCATTAGTTCTTTGTAATACCACCTTCAAAAGGAAAGCATTCACATTATTTTGTAGGAACAACCTCAAGCTTGCCAACTGCTCATGCTGGTTAGCCACAGGAGTACCCTCCGAACTTCTGTTCAGATGCTCAGCTGTCATGTTCACCCTGAGTGTGCTTGGCCTGGCTTTCTGACAAGGAGCTCCCAGACAGATGCTTGTGGATTTTGCAGTCCACCTAACCAGGGCATGATGCCAAATTGTATTTTGTGGCTCTTCAGAAGCTGCAGGTTTTGTACCATTTATGTACTGTCATATACTGACTCCCAGCAGCCAGGAAAGATGCCAGCTGTGCCACTGAAGACTTCACTGCTCTGGAAGGATGACATATTGGTTGTAGCCTGCACATCCATGACTGTAAAAATGATGCACTGATTTGCACCTTGATGAGCCTACAAGATTACAATCATACTGTTAAGAAGTGCCTAAATGCCCCTTATGGCCAGCCAATCCTATTTAGATATGCATCTTCTGGAGACCCTCTACAGGGAAACTACAGTTGAGTCAATAACTATACATGACCTCTTCTTACCAGGAGGCCAAGCCACACACTGTCAGGACACTACTTACTGTGAAAGGTGGGTCAGACAGAAGCATGGATGGCCTAGGCCAGCCAACAGACTGCTGTTTGAGGAGACTGAAGTGGTTCCTCTGCCCTGAAGCTAATGGGACACTGCTGCTACCCAAAAGACCTTTTCTAGCCTAGGCTCAGCTATCAGACCTTGGTCCTTGCACAGTAGACAAGGTGCACAGGATAGCATGTCTCTGTATACATATACCACCAAGAATACAGTTAGCTCTAACCCTTCCTGGCCTCCAGGAGCTGTATATATGTGCTCAGAGTGTTCTGGCCAGGAAGGCTCTGTCTGGGCAGACACACAGACACACAGCTGCTGTTTCCCTGGCAGACCTATAGGCTATCTCCAAAGAAAGTGCATTCTGATCTAAAAGCGTGCCAAAAGATGGTAAAGAAAATGTGGGTGATCATCCTTGTGTAGCTGCACATCTTGCCCTGTGTGAACTGCCCTGCCAGCAGCAGAGTGACACCCCAGGTAGGAGAATCCCCAGCCCATTTAAGGAGAGTTGAAGAAGGTGCCAAGGCA
>VYZW01058869.1:1788-34400 GCA_013401315.1 Balaeniceps rex | reverse complement strand
CATCTTGCCCTGTGTGAACTGCCCTGCCAGCAGCAGAGTGACACCCCAGGTAGGAGAATCCCCAGCCCATTTAAGGAGAGTTGAAGAAGGTGCCAAGGCAAAGTGACCGTGATGCCAAAGAAGACCTGCTACCAGTGACGGCAGCCAGGAATACACAGGGACAGTCAGCTGGCCAAAGAACCCAAACTGTCACCTAGCACAGAGGTGACTGCAGCTTCAGACTATTGTCCGCAAAGGGAGTTGTGGGGAGAAGAGGACCTGGAGGGAAGGATAGGATATAAAACCAGTGAGAGGGACAGGCAAAGGCAGACGGGGAGCATCCAATGGTTAATGTCATGTCATCTAAGGGTGTAGCATGGTTAATTTCCAAGTGACACTATTCACTCCCTGCTGGACTTTGAATGACAATCTTACTCTAGAGAAAGGGTTTCCTCCTACCACAGACCAGGGACAGTGTGGCATTTCTACTGCACCTCAAGGATCCAAAACTGGTTTGAGCAACCTGGACCAATCCAGTGTGGGTGATGTCATGCCATGTAAGATGGGATGCCAAAAGATGCCCTTTTCTATAGATCTGGATCAAAGAAACTGATAGTTATCAGAGAGTCTGTGGCAGATACAGTTCCTGTGCAGCAGAACAGTAGCAGGCAAAATCTTGCAGAACAGCTGACATCCCCAAGGACATTTAATTTGGAGTGCAGAAATTAAGAGCATCAGCCAGGGTTGGGGGACAGCTTTTGAGGGTGACCTAGAGAGGAGTGTAGATGTAACTACTGATAACAGCAGGCCCTCTTCCAGAATATTCAGTGGGGTCATTTCCAAAATTACTACAGCTTTCCACAACATGATGCAGTCACCATTAGATTGCAGCCTGACAGCTGGGTTTATAAATCAGTTTTCCTTGGCTGCTGTATAATACACTTAGTGGTGATTACTCCTGGCTCCATGGAGTAGTTCGTGCTATTATTAAGTAACACTGGACAGATTAATTGTTATTATTTACTTCCTTCTTTGATGAACTTGAGTCCTGTGCTGGCTGATGAATGATGCAGGGGATTATTACATATACAACATAAAATGAAAAACATTATATTCACAATTTCTAATCCTATAAAGAAAAATTGGTATTTAATAACAAGATGAACACTGGAAGACTCCTAACCACGCCCTGCCTCACAAAAAAGTGATAGTTGTCCTAAAGAGAGGTCCCAAACTTGCCTCTATTCTTTGCTCCAGGGAAGCAATTCATTGTGCTTCCAGCATTTCACGTGCTACAGTGAAAGAGAAGAAGGGACCAAAATTAGTCCTTGTCATTTCATAATGAATGCAGGAATTCTTATCCCATTGGCAGTCACAGAGCAAGCACCATCGTCCTCTCTTTCTAAAGAAGGTCTCCCAACAACACACTTTTGACTTAATACAAAGAGAACAGTCAGAAATGCCCTGGGGATCACTGTTGCTTTTAGATAGAAAGTGTTTTTAGGTGTTACCTATGGTGATAGATAGCAAGATAAAGCTGTGAGTACACTTCCATGCTGTAGAGATGTAGTGGGCTTTTGGCTTTCCTAGCTAATCCTTTCTGAAGGAGTAAAAATTCTATTTTTGTCATGTTTCTGCAGGAGAATGGGTTTGGGGAGTAATGAGGATGTTTGCATTGTGAAGAAGACTTAGTGTTGAGTGAGTCGATACATCCACATGTGGCAGGTAATGTGGGAATACTAGTTAGGCTCTGAAGGTCATATAACTGTGGTATTGACAAGCTTTTGTACAAACGTAATGAAAATTACTTTTTATTTCGTGTAACCAGAGGAACTGGTTTGGGGATTTAATGGTATTACTTTCTTTACCCTCTGCACAGAATTTGAAGTCTCTTGCTTTTTGTTGTTGTTGTTCTTGAAATGGCTTGTTTGAAGAGTATAAAAGCTCTGACTTTTTTTGCCCGTGGGCAAAAAAAACCCCATTTGTCCTTTCATTGACTTTGTTGATCTTGGATAAACCCCATAATTCTCTCTGAGACACATTTAGTATTTTTCACATATTATAGGCAGTATAATGAATTGTGACTATTCCCTAAAGCTGCAATTTGAATTGTTATTTAAATTAAAAGCATGAAAAAATGGGGGGGGGGTTGCCACCTTTCTATCCCTGCTGTCATCACCACCTACACACACAACTCTGCTGGTTCCGTTTCCAGCTCTCTCTCATGCAGGCAGCAGACTGAAAGAGAATGAATATATCATCCACTATTATACACTCTTTGGCATTCCATTTTAAGTGGTCTGTTTGTCAGAGCAATTCATTTGTTTAGATTTTGGAGGGATAAATGTTTATCCCATAAGGCCTCAATCATACAACCTAGACAACCCAAAATGCCTATTTGACTTGAAATTGTGTACACAGGCAATGGAGAGTCTGGTCTTGAAGTGATGGGAAATTGTGATAGATGAGAAAGAGAAAATGACAACATTGCAGGATGTAAGTGAAGTTTTCACTAGAACATTGACTACTGAAGATTTTTTGAATGACTGAGACTTGGCTTTGGTAAACCAGATAGTTTAGTATGAGGACTGGCTACATTTCAGGAAATAAGTACATGAGCTAGAATAAGACTTCTCTTATTTTTTTGTGGAAAAACTGCAATGTAAACTCTCCTTTCTGTACTGCACTTTGAGATTTTTAAATAGATGGGAAACAAACTCATCTTCTATGACATTCCCCTTATGTGCAAATACAATTATGATGTGTGGAAAAAGCTGCTAATGATGAACCTACATCTTACATAGTGCTTTTCATCTATTCTCAAAATGTTCTACAAGTGAAGTCAGTATTATTATTCTCTTTGTACAGCAGAAGGGAAATTGAAGCAAAAGCAGAGAATTATTGTACTCAGGATTATCCAATAAACCATTAGACAAACCAGGATTGGAAATAGGTCCTCCCTGAGTTCAAGAAAAACTAAAGTCAGTGTAACTGTTAATGAAAACTATTACTGTGGGGCATTTTAAAGGAATGCTCAGAGATACCTTTGAAGATGCTATGCATAGCACAGCCTGCATTGAAGAATATCATTCATTGTATGTGCACACATACACATATACACACACAAGTGTGTGCATATTAGTATATTTTGATGTGTTTTAGTTGGATTGAACTGCTGTTTGTGTGGTACAGAACTTGCCTGTAGGCACTTCAAGGGAAAGATTTAACACTACCCAATTTATATCTTAATGAGCTAGATAATCATCTAGTATAAATAAGCACAAACCTACTGAATTAAAAATCTCAGCCCCTTTCTCAGGTCTGACTAGAAGAGTAGTCAAAGCCTAAAGCTCAAAAATGGCTAAACTCACATTAATTTGTCTTTATCATACATAGCTTTTTCCTAGTGTCTTTTTGGTCAGTGTGGAAATCAACAGCCTGCCTGTCACCTGGACTCACAGCTGAGGCACTGTCACAGACTCTGACTTATCTGCAGATTTTCAGTGTTCATGCTCAATTATTTCCTGAAGTTTTTTTCTGGATAAAGTCTCATCTTCACAGCTAAAATTCATCTAGACTAACATGATTTTATGACTCAGTTCTTGCAATATCCTTTTCTCTTGCCCTGAATAAATGAAGTTTGTCCTCCTGCTAGCCATGCAGAATGCTGTTGCAATGAGAGCCTGAAATCGGGCTATATAACCCTCCCAATGGCTTACAACTACTGCATTAAACATAAGTAACTTATCCTCACATTCACAGTCTTTCACAAACTATGCTTTCCCTGATCCTATGGGTGCTGGGAGGTCAAATTTTCATTGCCAGTCAGTTTATTCTACCCTTATCCACTGGTTATGTTTCCAAACAGGCTTACTTATCTTTCCCTCCATTTTGCCTTTCATGCTTGTAAGCAGCTCCCTTTAAACAAAGCTCCCTCATTATCCATCTTCTAGTCCCTCCTCCAAAACCTGTAGAGATGCTTACAAAAAACACATCTTTGACTTTGACTGGACTGCAACCATGTTACGACTACTCCCCACCATATACACCCACACTGTCCCACTGTTACTGTGTGCTCCCTTTTTCCTTTGTGCCTTCCTGCTGTTTTCTGTCCAGATGTGTAAACGCTTGCAGGCAGAGTCATCTTGCTCTGGTTTTGCATTGTGGTGAGGTCCTGGTTTATAAGCAGAGCTGAGGCACTGCAGGGTTGTCTTGGCTTTGTCAGTTCTAGGAAATGAGCAGGATCTGAGCACAGGTGGTATATCCGGCTGCCATGTCACCCTCCCCACCTTCAAAACTTATTAATGGAGGAAAAAAACCTTTGGTGTGTAAGGTTTAGTCTCACCAGGGCAATCTGCTATACGTGAATGATGCTAAGGACTCATCTATATTTGAGTTACTTGCAGATACTGAAGCAATGCTACAACAATGTGAACCGTGCAGATGTTTAGTGGATGTTATGTGGGTGCAAGGAATGCAAGGCTGGACCTTTGCCAAAATCAAGTTAATATATATGGAGCTAGAAAGAGCAACTGAAAGTAGGCCATAGGTAGTTAGTCTCGTCGAGGTTGCTTCCCAGAAAGGTATTCAGGTTTTTTTTCTAAACTTCATACCTTATTCTTGCCTGTATTAGTAGCACTGTGACTGTGTTGCCAGAATAAGAGACTCATAATAAAAGCTCACCTTTGTCTATACATTTTGCAAGCATCCTCCAGCAGATGTGACTTCTGTTATCTGCTTTAGGCTATTGTACATACTTTTCCAAACAAGCACAAGTATATGACTCCCATTAATTTATAGATAACTGTCAGGGCTGGGAACTCTTCCAACAGACCTTATTATAGATGTGTTTTATCAGTGGAGTTTAAATTAAAACAGTTGTAAAAGCACTAGGATTATTCTATCTCTCTCTCACAAAGATACAAGCATGTTCTGAACCGAGACCAATAAAGACCCTGACTCAGAGGATGTGTTGCGATTTACATTAATGTACATTATGGGAAAATGATAGTCCTGCTTCTGCCTGGTTTAGGATAGCCAAGAATTAGTTCTCTGCATCTTTTCAAAGATGAAAAATGCTACAAAAATGCAACATTTGTTTGGCAGTTCATATCACAGACTCTTTCACAGCGCTTTTTCATCAGATTAAATTGCAGGAGTTGGTAACTGAGTAATGTGAAGTCTGTTGAAATAGTCTAGGTTGTTGTGCCTGCACTGAAATTTCAACAGCTAACAAGAAAGTGTATTGTCATGCAAAATCTCTCTCATAACGATTTAATCCAAAAGATCATTGGAATCAGCAATGCCAGTGCTTTTCTTCAAAGCAGGAAAAAAAATTTTAAAAAGAAAAAGAAAAAGAAAAAGAAAAAGAAAAAAGAAAAAGGGAAGGGACAAAGGGATTTTTGTAAAACTTTTCTTGAACAAAATTTGTGAATTCAATCCTCTTGCCAGCAAAGAAAGATTAAAAGATTCTGGAAGATTCCTAATCTCTCAGTCAAGTTCATGATACTATTTTGTGCCCTGAAGAAAATTGTAGCCATTTGTTTAAGCAATGAAGTTTCCATCTGTTCTATCTTGGTTTAAAGTAGCAGTATATTTTCAAAAACCTCAAGGCAATGTTTACTGAAAGCATAAATGTCCCTGAAGTGGCATCACAGAAGAAAAACATAGATGGCAGAATTTCAAAGCTCACAATCACAGGAAAATGCAGTTACAGTTTCATCCACACACATATGCATAATAATATCTGTATATACAAATAAAGAATAAACGGACAGAAGGAGCACTGGATTTGCTTTAAAAATAAATTACCCATTTCAGCTGACTTACCTGGTTAGCAGAGAATCTCTCTAAATAAAATAAATGCATTTTTACTTTGTGTGACAAGCAGAACCTAAATTAACATCAACTTACATGTACTTTATGAAATATTCAAATTATGTATTGCACTACCTCTTTACTTAGCATACATGTAATGTATATTCAGGCAATTTTGGAACAGTACAGAAAGTCTCAACATAAATTCTAAAGTGGGATAATTGAGGCTAATTTTATTTATACTGTATGCCACCTACAGAAATGTTAGTAAAAAGAAATTAAGTGCAGCCTGTCAGTGCAAGGCTTCAGATAGCAGTTAACAAAATACTTGGTAGTCTCCTGAGTTTTCAGAATGATTTGAGTGAAGTCTGTCTCTCAGACTAACTTTGCTTCCATTATACTAAGAATGATATAAATTTTAATACCCTGTGGCAACAGAAATATAAAAAAAACTAGCATCTTCCAAATTCCCAAGCATTTGGGGATCTATTAGGAGCTGTAGTTGAGGTATGCATTTAGGGATTTGTCTCATCTTACTGAGGGTCTGAGTATCATGCTGCCTCATTTCCCAGTAGAAAACAATGGTATTCTGAATGCAGAGACAGATTTCTACTTGTCGACAGACACGTAGTTTCGTAACTCAGGGCGTAATTCAACCCATCATATTATTATTGGGATACCTGAATAGTAAGCCCCTGATTCCCTTCTTGCACAATATACCGAGGACTACCAGTATTTAACCATGACTATGATGACTGAGTCATAAATAATAGTCCTGATGTAAAATATAACATTAAAAAAATCACTAAGACAGAAAATCAGATTAAGTGGAACATTGCACAGGAGCCAGAGGAAAAGCTGAAGCGATTGAATATGAAACTTAAACTTGTACAGCTTTTGAAGAAGGTGCTCAGCTACCTTGATAACAATCAGAGGGAAAAGATCTATTTCCCACAGCTCCTAATGGGACTACCTATTTACTGCTCTAGGGATAAAACTGTGGAAGGGCAGGATAGAGAGGCTGGGTGTCTGTTTAAAGTAGCTAACTCAGTGTTTGAAGTAGCCTGAAAAATGCGTATGAGGATCCATCACCATCACTGCATTTACTTATCTTACCAGCATGCAACTGCATCTTTCCCCACGCCTCAACTCAATCTGCTCCCTTCACTCAGTCCTTCAGCCTCTGCACCAGTTGTGGCCCTGGCTGCTCCTCCTGCTTCCTTCTCTGGGGTCCCCATCCTTCTTTGCTGGGTGCCACTACGAAGGAGTTAAACTGTTTTGCTAGATGCTTTCTGTTTCCTCTCTCTCCTCTTTTTTCTTTAAGAATAGGCTCATGGGAGCAGAGGTTGAAGCTCTCTTCACCCTTTGCAATAGCCCTCCTGGCTTTTTCGCTCCTGGGCGGGCGTCAGCAGGGCAGCCAGCCACGCGGATGGAAATTCTCCAGAGGGGGAGGTGGAACTATGCAGTGACCCACTTGCTGTTTCCAAGCTGTGTTGCCCAGCTCTCCAATCTGCCACAATCTAGACCATTTTAAATGCTACTAAGTACAGTTAGCATATACTGTGTATACACTAGAGGCTATATCCAGCACAGTTATAAAGCTGGCATGCAGCTTTAAGCTTAGTCACTATGCCAGCAAGACCAAAAAAGTTATGCTCGTTCCCTAAACCTTACATCTGTTTATTGCCTATTTTATGCATCCTATTGATCTATGCATCCAGATATAAGCCTAAGTCCCTAGGCTTACATATTTATATGCTTTGTGAGTGCACCATGCTGTACCACTACCTGGTTTCTCAATAATTCCATTAGATTTGTGCTGTACAGCAAAAGTAGTAAAGGCTAAAGAAACAGTACTTGAGCCTATATTTTTTAACAAATTACTTTTTAAATCAAGACATTTCAGTTTCAGATCTTTGAGTCCAAATAACATTGAATTTGTAGAAGAATGGTAACAATGGAATTATATTCACATTTAAACTTAGCAGCAACTGCTCTGTTTCTGCAGTTCCTTTGTGTTACATATTTTCTGCCATAAAAGCTATATGTTAACCTATTCAGGGCTGTTTTGTGTGTGTGAGGCCTGGGTATGATTTGTTAAGTGGCAGTAATCAAAGAGTATTGATTTTGAAATGTTTTCCATGCCATGCTTGGCGACATTTTTTCAGATGAACCATTTGATTTTACTAGTGCAGAGGTCATAGTTCATGCTGTGTTACAGCATCATAAATGAAAGGCTTCAGTGAAGTTGCATTAGTTTTGACTCAGAGTAACCAAGAATGACTTTACATCTAACTGTGTCTGCTCAGACAATTAAAAATACTTCAGATATTTAGGAGCTGAGGAAGTTTGACATCATTTGCAACCTATCCACTGTACCAGTCACTGCATTTTGTAAGGCCTTTCTGGTACTAGCAGCGGTGAGATATCAAAGATGAAGCCATTGCAATTCGAGATAACCCATCAATCACATACAAAGAATGAGTGATAAATAGGATACTGAAGATTTTTTCTCTAACAGGAGAAATGAGGTTAAGAGTAAGCACCTACGGTACTACTACTAATCCTAGGAATTGAAAAAAATAAACGGTATAAAGAATAAAGCTAGATATGCTTAACAATAGTTGGTTATTCAAATTGACAGTGAAAGTTGTAGCGGATAAATAAAGAATTGGTGCATGTGAAATAGACTTAGCTTTCAGTCCCCAAACTGATTTGTCTCCCAAGAACTGCAGCTTCCTCCCGTTCATCTCACAGCTTCAGAACCAGCTTGGTTGATCAGCTTTGTAACATTCCTGAAGAAGTGAACAAAACTCCAGCTCAGACACAGAAGTCATGCAGCTAGGAAACACGCCTCCAAGGATGGAGACTCCACCACCTCCCTGGGAAACCAGTTCTAGTGTCTGACCACCCTCACAGCAAAAAAATTGTTTCTTATGTTTAAATGGCATTTGCTGTGTTTCAGTTTGTGCCTATTTCTCTTGTCCTGTCACTGGGTACCACTGAGAAGACTCTGACTCCACCTTCTTTACTCCCACCATCAGGTATTTATAAACATCAGTAAGATCCCCCTGAGCATTCTCTTCTCCAGGATTAACAGTCCCAGCTCTCAGCCTCTCCTTGTATGACAGATGCTCCAAGCACTTAATCATCTGCGTGGACTTTTGCTAGACTCGATCCAGTATGTCCATGTCTCTCTTGTATTAGGGAGCCCAGCAATGGACACAGTACTTCAGGTCTGTCTCAGCAGTACTGAGCAGCAGGGAAGGATCACTTCCTTGACCTGGCAATGCTCTGCCTGATATAGCCCGGGAAGCTGTTAGCCTTCTTTGCACACCACTAGTGTAATCCAGCTATACTTTGTGCTGCAGATCACAACCATTTGAGCTCAGCAGTTACTCCACTTTTCATTCCACCTCAGTGTGCATTTGTCTAGTCCACAGTTCATTTGTTTGTCAATGAGAATGTGATGGGACACAACGTTGAAAGCTTTGCTAAGGTCAAGATAAAGAATATCCACAGCTCTCCCCTCATCCACCAAGCTAGTTATCTCTGCTGAGAGGGCTACCAGGTTGTTTAGGCATGGTTTTCCCTTCATAAATACATGCTGACTACCTGCAATCACCTTCTTGTCCTTCAAACGTATGGAAATGGCTTCCAGGATTATGGCTCCATTACCTTCTCAGGGAGTGAGGTGAGGCTGACTGACCTGTCATTCCCCAGATTCTCCTTCTTGCCCTTCTTGAAGACAGGAGTGACATTTCCTTTCTTCCAGCGCTCAAGAACCTCCCCTGAATCACCATGACCTTCCAAAGATAATCCAGAGTGGCCTCGCAGTGACATTGATCAGCAGTGTCAGCACTCCTGGGTGCATCCCATTAGGTCCCATGGATTGTATATTTTCAGTTTGTTTAAGTGTTCTCTAACCTGATCCTTCTTCAATGAGAAGGAGTATTCCTTGCTCTAGACTTTCCCTCTGGCCTCAGGAGCCTGGGATCGTTGATGACCTGTCTTACCAGTAAAGACAGAGGTGAAGCAGGCATTGAGTACCTTGGTCTTTTCTGTGTCATGTGCCACCAGGTCCCCATTCAGCAAGAGACCCACATTCTTCCCTGTCTTTCTTTTGCTGCTGACATACCTGTAGAAAACTTTCTTAATGCCCTTCATTCCCTTGCCAGATTAAACTGGCAGATAGGCTTTGGCTTTCCAGCATTTCAAAGCCTTTTTATAAAGTTTACCAGTTATAGAAGCAATTGTATTTCTCCTTTTGATAGAGGCCAGGGGTTAGAAGTGGACAGGGAGAGTATGGGTGTCTTCACTCTCTGGGGTACAGCCTTGGTAAACATCCTGTGTGAGACATGTTTTTAGTGTAAACAAACATATGAAGAGGATGGAGCCACAGATGATATTTCTTTTTTTCTTAAGGTAATACTGAAATTTTAAGCTTCTTTTTTTGCAGTTTTTACTTCAGTGACTTCAGCAGGAATTCTGAATATTTAAAACTAGTTGCATTTGTCTGCATTTCAAAGCAGGTAGTTCTTAGTCAGGCAAATGCTGGGTTGTTCAGGGCAAGTCTATCCTGCATGATAAAAAATGGTGCAGAGGTAACTCACTTAGGTAGCTAAATATATTCAGGTAGCTGAACAACTCTCCAAATCGGTAAGAAAAAAATCTACAACTAAATAACGTACCATGCAAGCTGCTATCTCTGAATGGTACTGTGATGACTGAACACTCGTCTGGAATTAGGTTGGGTATCTTTAATAAAGAGCTTATAGCAAAGCATGTGTAGAGACCTGGCTGCTTCATCCAAGGTATTACCTCACATCCAGGCAGTGAGTAAATCTTATAATTTTTCCTTGTCTAGTATCTCAAGTACCTAGACTTTTTCTCTCTAAACACTTCAACATCTCATGCAACTCTATTTTGCCCTCTTGACTTACTATTGCACATTCTCTTCTTGTTCTGACCTTGCCTGACTTTGTTGCTGAAAAGATCATTTTCTTTGTATGCCACCCCAAGAAAATCCAAACCTCCAAGTGGTGAGTCCCTCTTCACATATGCTTCCCACTGTTAAAAAAACCTATTTATCCTTAAAGGCTTCTGTGGCCTGTTGCTGCTCCAGCTATTGTCTTTTATAGCTGCTGTTGAACCATTGCTCTCGCCCTTCCTGCATCAGTGATGCTACTTCTCATTGATCTGTAATTCAATGTACAGTAATCAATGGCTTATTTTCCTGGGAGTTCCTGGGGTATTCAGGAAGAATCTGTCCTAGGACCAGTCCCATTCACGACTCCAGGAAATTACTTATTCAGTGATTTGCACAATGTGTGTATGACACCAGCCTAAAAGGTTTGTAAACTTTTGAAGGGCAGAGTCAGAATCCAAATAATGTAAACTGGAGAATGTATAAAAATCAACAAAATGACATTTGCTAAGGGCAAATAGAAAACACTGGCCTTAAGATAGAGAAGATTCAAATATATCAGCCTAATGCAGGGAATAACTGCTTCTGTAAGCATTCAAGGAGTGTAGGAATACGAGTCATCAGCATCATGTGTCACTGTGTGTATTGTGCAAATGTCACCAGGGCTGTATTAACAGAACTGTTTTATTTAACACGCCAGGTTGTTTCTCTCTCCAGTAGGTGTTTCACTTGTTCACTCAGCTGGTGTTCTCGTCTCTTATACTGCATAAATGGCCCAGAAAACATCTCTGAACTGAGTACTGGGGAGGTTTAGATTGGATATTAGGAAAAATTTCTTCACTGAAAGGGTTATTAAGCATTGGAACAGGCTGCCCAGGGAAGTGGTGGAGTCCCCATCCCTGGAGGTATTTAAAAGATGTGTAGATGTGGCGCTTAGGGACATGGTTTACTGGTGGACTTGGCAGTGCTAGGTTAATGGTTGGACTCAATGATCTTAAAGGTCTTTTCCAACCTAAATGATTCTATGATTCTACTGAAGCTTTTAGCCATTGCAACAGCAAAAGTAATGGCAGAGATGAACGCAGAGTATGTAGCTCGCTGTCTTTTTGTCCCAGGGTCCCATATGAAATGCATTCTGACATCTCACTTCTAGAAGTCCTCTCATTTCATGGCTAAGCTTTTTAAGGAGTCTTTACAATAATCTGCTGCTTAAAATCACTGGCAGGAGTATTAAGAAACATCCACCCTTGTGAAATGCAGGAGTGGTTCTCAGCTCACAGCTTGGGCTGTGTGCTATGGCTGTGTCCCGAGAGCAGACCAGGACAGGACTGGCTATTCATGAGGTCTTCCCCAGCATCTTGGCTTCTTTGCAAAGGCCCTGTGGGGTACGTAGTGGGGAGGAGCCACGGCACAGCCCAGTGCGGGACTGGGGCTGCAATGCACACTGCACAAGGTATCAAGTTCAGTCTGATTCTCTTTCCTCTCCTGGACAAGGCCTCAATAAAATGCAGTGCTGGGATGAAGTACAAGTATATAGGAACAGCTGCAAGATGTCAGACTTGAGGTCTAGTCTAATATCCTGTCCCTGAGAGTAACCAATACTGAATGTCTAGGGAAGAGTATAAGAAAAAAGGCTTGGAGAACAGTTACAACCCAGTAACAAATTTCAAAGCATACCACCCAGAAGCAAGAAAACCAGAAAAATGATGGTTTTGCAGTAATAAGAAGATCTTCAGCAAACACTAGCAAAGAAAAAGGAACTCTCCTTTAAAGATCTCACCTGTTAGATTTTATGGTATCTGTTTCTGTCTGTAATTAGACTAAAACTGGTTTTGCAGCAGTTCCACACATTTATCTTCCATTGGCTTTAGTAGATCTGTTCATAATACTGAAAAAGTGTACCCTCTAGCTGAGAATTCGCTTTTTTCCCTTTCAGTTCTTAACTCTGTATTCTTCAGTTCAGAACTCACCAGGGGGCTGAGTCAACAATTTTTGTCCTTCAGCAGGTTATCACATGAATCTAAGGGTTTCTTCGCAAAATTTTTCCAGAGTCTAGAACAGGCACCTGCCTTAAAGTTCTTAAAATATTTAAGTATATATAATATAGACTTTTCTTTAGACTTTCCAGATTTCTCAAGAAATTTACTTTTTACAGCGGTATAAAGGCATTCCAAAAATGGAATATACTGAATTTATAGCCTGCCTGATAGAGCCAGAAACTTATTATGCAAACTTAAAGAGTAAATTCAGTGGACATTAGCAAAGCAGCACTACATTTCACTACAGAAAAAAGTTATTGCTTAAAATATTTAAAATATATAAAGAAGAAGGTAGACAAAACATAAAGCATATTTTTTTCTTACCATCTCAGTATCTGGAACTCTGAGGAAAACTCATTGCAATACTCTAGCTTAAACTCCAGAAGAGTTTCAAGTGCAACTCTATATCATTAAATATACACTCTAATCCTAAACCTTAACTTTCTTTGCTTCTGTAGGGATTCTATCAGCAGCCAACCCACCAGCTTGTTTGTTACAGTATGTGCATGTAGAATACATTCTAATGTTGAAAGCCAAAAAGAGTTTTACAACATGAATGTTTAATGCTCCTGGTAAAACTGTACTGCAGTGTTGTGTTTTCCTTCTATTTATTGTTGATTGTTAGGTATTCTTTCAGGATTTTTAGCTCTAGAGATTTTGAAGTTCTAGGATTTGGGCTGTTGGCCATACTGTCACTGGCCAGGTCATAGTCTAATCACAAATACCAAAATATTTTTGGAAATGAATCTATTTCCTTCATCATCACCTAAAAGGTAAGAGATTAAGTCTATTCCTGGTGTAACTTTGGTGAAGGATGCACTAGTCCTGTACTGCAGCAGTAGATACTTAGTGCTTTCCTGTAATGCAGAGAAGTCAGCAAAACCAGCAGAAATATACCAAAACTCCTGGACAGTGTTTGAACACAACCAAGGAAGCACTTGGTATCTTATTAACACATAGCTCATGGCTACCTCTCAAAGCACAGTGATTCTTGTTTTAACACATTAAGATGCTGCTTCAGAGGCAGGAGGGGGGCGTCCACTCTTCAGCACAGTGACAAGAGGGTATCGGAGACTTTGCATACAGTGACAGCCTGCCTCCCTGGTTTAGCTGTCCCACCGAGACTGACCAAAGAAAGGAGCCTCTTTGCCCCCCATATTCCTTCTTGCTCTCTCAAGGGAAGTCACAATGACTGAACCTCTGCCCAGACCATATCTGCTGTGGAAGAGCACAAAGAGGAGCCTTGTTTGGTGTCATGCCAGCTAGAGCAAATGCTGCCTCAGTCTTTCTGAAAAAGGAAACAGATATTATTTGAGCTTACACATTGAAATAAATGGTCAATAAAAATTCATTGAAAGACTGTTTTTACTAACTATTTACAATGTAAAAAGCCTTGTGTTAAATCATACATTAAAATAAAGCTTGCATAGAGTTCCCATTTGTTATGGCAAATTTTGTGACAGATGGAAAAACGTTCTTTCATCAGAGATTGCATTAATGCAATGTGTGTATTTTTTCAGTGACACTTTGCTTGTACGCTTACTTGATGGATGGAAAACATTTATTTATGGATGATGCATAACTACCCAACTACCTACATATCTAACTGCCTTTAACACATCAAAATACAATTGTAATTTTTCATACGTATTTTGACTGTGGTACAAGCAGAACTTTCCACAGACCCGGTAAAAAGCCTGTAATAAACAGAGAGCCCCTCATTTTACTTACAAATGCTAATTCTCCCAAGCCCTCAGGGATCTCTTTCAAAGTCTGAGGCTGGGACTCAGTCCTGATGCTGCTGTAGTGGTCTGGGGAAAGATCTGCTTCAATCCAGGTGGAGAGAGATTTCACCTGCCCATTAAATAACCCACAGGCAGTTCCCAGTCTCTTAAGTCAGTTGCCCACCTCAGACCAAGACTCTTTGGTGCTGTGGTGGTGCAAAAAAATAAATAGTGGCATTAAGAGCAAGGAAATGGCACTTTCAATGCCTCCACCAATCACCTCTCATAGCTGCTATCCATAGGGAGGTAATCACTTAAATCAGTGATCCTCATGTCATTTCGGACCTCAAAGCTCATAATCAGCCACCCAAACTGCACCTAGAAAAAAAAAGGGGCTTTGTCCACTGAGCGTATGGTACCAATTCCCACAGTAACGGTGAGGAATGCCGCAGAATTGCTACCTCACTCCCACCTGGCCAGTGCATGCTTCTGAGCAGCTTTGAGGGTTGCTGTAAATAAAAATTACAGTACTGGCTTAATGTAATATAGATTCATAGATTCAGTCAATGCGATTCTTGCCTTGACCTCATAATTGGTGCATTGCATTTAAGAAAAAAAACAGTTCTTGGCAGGAAACAGGAAAATGTTCTCCTAATCAGTTATGCTGTGTGTTCATCAAAAACACCAGGGGACTCAGCTGTATCCTTGGGGAGGGAATTCAAGTACCAAATTTTAGGTGATATTTTTAAATGGCAGGTACAACAACTCACAAATCCTGTACTCTTTTATTTACATAAATAATTGGTGCTTAATTAATAACTTGCTTAGAATACTGATCTTGCATGTATACAGTCACATGTATGCAACCAATATTTTTAAACTGATGGAAAACAAGCAGAAGCACTGCTCTGGCTGAAAGATTTGAGCTATTTCTGCCTGAGGTCTGGGTTATCACAGGTGTCAGCATGAACTGTGGTGAATCTGTGGACTGTATAGCCCCTTCCATTCCCCTTTCCTGGAACGCTGTTGTCTGGCAGGGGACATGAAAGGAAAACTGATGAGACAAGGCAGCATCCGACTATGCAGAGAGGGTGGCACAGGACAGATGGGAAGCGAGATCAGGTATGGGTGCATGTCTGTGAAACAGGCTTGATTTACATTCAAAGGTAGCATATCTGTCCATGTGCATCAGCTACCGTGTCCACCTTCATCAGCTGTCATGGCATATGACATGGGTCACTTCAGCTGATGACTGATTTTTGCAATTCAGAGCATGACTTCCTCTTCCTCTTGACCAACAGAAAGATGGATTTAATTCAAGGTGGATGTCTGTTTGAAACTTTAATGATGTTGTCCCTCTTATTGTGTGAGTACAAGATTTTTCTAAGCTATCTCTTAAAAAAATGCCAATACATATGGAAAAGAAAGACATAGAAAATCACTGATAAGAGAAGTTGAAACACGTATACCCACAGCATCTCCTTAGCTTTGTGGGAGTGTTCTCTGATGTTCTGGTTTTCATGTTTTCTGCCATTTCACTTACATGTCTGAGGCCTTAAGGTTTCTTCTTCTCCACAAAGAGATAGAGATTATAACTCCCAAAAGGGGATTCTACCAATATAATTTGTCTTCCTTAGATTTCTACTTTCCTTCTTCACACCAAGCATTTCCTCTGTTGTCCAAGTCTCAAGACTGTTCTCCTCTACCTTATCCCTTGAGTCATCTCACAGCTGAGTTATACATACTTACTGCCTTTAATCTTTCTTTGGTTTAATTTTCTTGGTGCTTGGTGAGAGTAAGCGTTCAGACAAATGGGTTAGAAGACATTTTTCAAAATATATATTGCACTGTGCTCTGGCTTTGTTGTCTTTTGTTTGTAATGCTTAGGGGAGGGGAATACCTACTGCAAACTGGATTGGCTTCTGAAGGGTCCTCTCTTACCTAGTTAAAAAGGTATTTTTTGCACTTATTCTAGATGTTCTGCTCAGCTCTGTTAGAAGGTGAAGCAAATGAACTGAACCTTTGAGCGATGTTGTTATCCTGGAGAAGGTAGTCATCTACAAGCAGGCTTGTTTTTGAGCACAAAACAGGGTTTGAAGGAAGCAGTTTTTCACTTGTGAGACCTAACAGAAGTAGTTAAGACAGATAAACTATTGAATTTGCTCACCAATATGCAAGGTTATTTAGGAGTTTACCAGTATAGGCAAGGGTTGAAACTGCAGGCACATCACAGACACAGCTGAAAACTCAAAAAACAAATAGAAAATGGAGCAGTAAGTTGCCATGACAAGAACTGAAGAAAGAGATCTCCTTCCTCTGTCTGGAAGAAGAGGCTTAGGACTGCGAGAAGGGAGGCTGTTTCCTCAGCATATCCAGATAAACTGTCAGCTTGTACAGACAAAGAAACAAAATAGCATCAAAAATCTCCAAGTTTTATCATCAGTTTCTTCTAATGCAGAAAAAATACCTCAAACTCTGAATATTTCCAAATAGAAAGCACAATGTATGTTTTAGAAGAGTAGCATAGAAAGCACAAATAAACAAACACGGCAAGTCACCCCCAGGGCAGCAGGACTTTCTTAGGGCTTTTGTCTACCAGCAGTCCTCCTTTCAGCTGCCCTTCACTTTTCTTCCAGCTTGACAGAGGCACTGATTTGACCCATTACAAAACACACATATGCTAGGCAGCTACCAGTACACATTTATTGATTAGCTGACTGCTGCCAGGAAGGTGTAATCAAATTTAATTGCACAGAAGCTTGTTAGAGGGGTCACTAATTTGGGTGTCTCTCTTCTGCCCCCCTGCTGGTTTTACCAAAATGCCAAAATTATTTATTAATTGCTAAAAGGTACAGGCAGTTATGAGCCCTCTAACATTCCTGCAGTGGTGGATTTTGGGAAAAGGTCTTCATGAGCTCTCCCTAAACTGCCTATCCCACTGCCACTGACCAAGGCAGTGTTGCAGTGGGTAGATGTGCCACTGCTGTGAGCTGGGACAGTATTTCTTATGTTCTTAAATGCTAGGTATCTGTACCTATCAAATGTGGTTGAAATTGGCTGACAGCTTTAGAAGTTATGGGGACTGTGGGAGAATTAATAGGAAGAGAGACTGTAAAAGCTTCATTTCCTTAGAAACCAGGCAAAAATATTCCAACACATTATCTCTTTATGAATTATTTCTGTAAAGATTGCCTCTACATGCTTTAAATATCTAAGCTACACTGGTGGAAAACTTACAGTGTACAGGCTTTTCATAAATGTTTTGAGATTATGTCTTTATTTGCTTGAGAAACACAAGAAAGCAAGAAGGTGCAGATAAATACAGCAACTTTTTTTTACCCGTCTCAGTCTAAACAGCGCATTTCTTTATTTAGCATGCCAGCTGCTGCCATGAAGGTAGAGCACAATTCACAGCTGCTCTGCTCTCACTCCAGATCACTGTGTTTGCACAAGAAGAGCAGGATTGAAAGGAGTCACCTCTGAGGCTGCATCCTCCAGTAGACATTTCATACATGCCCTCACTTGTGGCTAGAAATTGTTGGAGTCCTTGCAGTGCACCAAGTCTGTAGTGTATACATTCTTCCTGTGCAGCAATTCCAGGGCATTTATACTTTAATTCTGAAAGGAATATCACTACTGCAAAGAGACCATAGGAAGTAATTGCTTTTTAACCAGACAGCATGTGCAGCCTCCTTCTGCAGTTTGTGGTGTCTCTGTGGAGGTACGCTGCGCTTCTAATTAAACCTCAGGATTCCTTTCTTATTTTTTTCTGCTATGACATGAACACGCTTTGTGGTTTATAGCAAGGACTGGTATTTTCATAATATGTTCTTCCAGACGCTTGTGAGCCTTAGCTCAGGTCGACCAGGGGATCTATCAAACACATTGAGGCTAACACTGATAAATCCAGACCCTTATTAATTTTATACAATTAGCTTTAGTAGAATTTCTTCTTTTTATTCTTATTACTTTAGGACTTCATTTGAAATACAGTAGTGGAAGTATAACCAAACCTGAACTCTATTAACCTAGTTATAAATCTGTATCCTCTTGCTTCTTTTAAAAATTGCTAAACATATTCAATATTATAATAATGCTGGAGCTTGGGTGATTCTGTATATTAAAAGCTGGCAGGTAGGTAATACCAATTTTAAAAGAGCAAATAGATGTATAAAGATTAAGTGCTGAAAAGGAGACACTGGGAAAAGCTGGAAAAACATCACTCAAAAGTGATTAGTCTCTGCTGAAAATTTATAATGATTATCCTTGTATTTTTTCAGTCCAGAATTATCACTGCCCTTAGAAACAGCTCTTTGAAATATGTTTTTCAGAATTGGTCTAATATCGCACCCTCAGAGCAGAGGGAGTATAGCCCGGAGCTCAACCTAATAATTAATGCTGGTTGCAACCCTTACGAGCTGAGCAGCTCAGCTTCTTATGTGCTATCCTATGATTTTTCACTACATGCAAATACTACTTCATTAACAGCAGAGATTTATCCTTGCCTATAAGGCCAATGAAGCTTATGTTTTCCCTTTCAGGAATGTTCATGTTAACAAAGCCTGAATTTTTTTGGTACAAACCACCACAATGATAGAAATAAAGACATTTCAGTGGTGAGGATAATCAGGGACAGTCCTCTGCTCTTCAATGTCTATAGATTAAGATCAGGTCTCTGTTTTAGAAGACATGCTGTCTCTCAAATTGAATTTAAAGGTCTGAGGGAAAATATTAGTGGCTGAGGTTCCTTAACATGAACTTTTTACCTGGGCAGACTAGTAGTCCCTGATAATCTTTACATTTCCGGACTGATGGAAAGTTCTTTTCTAATTTAAACAAATGACTACTTGTAAGTGCATATATTTTGGTCCAGCAAGATATATGTGCGCGGTAGGCAGTTTGACTGAGGTACTGGTGTTTCAAGTAACTATGAGAAATTTTCCTCTTCTTCATCTTTGTGTTTAAATGTACAGCCTGCCACTGCATAATTAACATGAAATTTTGATACTTTAAATTCAAGTATCACACACTAATCCAGCTACTGAACTGGTTTAACAATCACAAAAGGAATTTTAGGCATTAAGAATTAAATAGATAACATAAATCTTAAATCTTTATGATTTCTGTCAAAATTTTGAACCGGTCTTAAAGCTAAATGGAGATTATTTATTTATTTATTTAAAATAGTCTTTTTAAATGGTGTAAGAATCACAGGAGGAACAATAATATGTAATATTTAAACAAAATTGTTAATATTTAAATGCTGAATTATATTTCCTATTTCAAGGCAAAAAATTAGAGCTGTACTAAAATAAACTAAAATAAAAATGGGTAACACAAATCAATGAATAACCCCTATTCTAAATAGCCCATCGTTTAAAGACTAAAACAAATAAAATGTTGTTATAGACAAATTAACTTGTGGTTAATTATGAAATTCTTATTAATAGTTCTTGGACACTGATTATTTTGTAACTCTCAGCCTTGTATTGGCTGTGATTACAGCTTCTCCTCAGATTGAAAACTTCCAAAAACATCTCACTCGGAAAAGCAAATTATTTGGCGGCAGCAGCAAAACACAGAAATGCTTTCTTAAATTTCTCATTTCATTTTGATTGTTGAAAAAAAGTTATGTTTCAGATTTTTTGATCTTGCTAAGCAGTACAAAAGAAGCAAAGTTGGCTTTCTGGCACATATATTTTGAATTGATCCCTTTTTCTGGGTTTGTTTCTGTTCCTAGTTGTTAGGAGAGTCAAAATGTTTTGGATCTGCAGAACTCGAGCTAGAAAATGTAATGAGAAGATTTGTTATGAGAAAGCCAGCATGCTGTTCTTTCTTTCTTTCCAACATTGGTAGACATTTTCTGAAGCATAAGACCATCTTTTTCACATCTTCCAACTCATGAGCAGACCAGCAAAACACACAGGACAGAAAAATCTAACGAGTATCTATTTTTTAAAAAAATATGTTTTCATGCGTGTGAATGAAGTCATCGTATTCTGGAAGGCTTTTTTTGACTTCAAGCAAATTTGTCAAGACCTGCCGGTGGCTGTGTATGAATACACAAAGATCTTCAATGCACCTTTATTACACAGTTTGCCCTTTTATGTTGTCAAATTCCTTGAAATGCTTCAGTGTAATTACATGTTTCAGTGCACAGCACAAAGCACGCAGGTAGGGTATTCATAAATTCTCCTTTTCTCATCTCCCTCTTACTGTGGCACCAAAGCTTGAAATCATTCCTACTGAGATTAGAGGAAACTCCCCATGGCTGGAGACTGCACAGAGAATGGCTATGTAGGAGCAAAGTCTTGCTTTTGGCATCATGGTGCTGCTCTGGTGGACCCCAGCAGGACGTCCTAGGCTCTGGCAGCTGCAGGTGTTGGTGGAGGTGGCTGGAGCTGGTTCAGGGCTGGCTCCCAGCAGAGCCCCTCTCTCCTCTGAGACACGGACTCTCATGCCAGCCCCCAGCCTGACCACTGTGGCAGGAGAGCTTGGCTGCAGGAGGAGTGCATGGGGCACAGCTCTCCTCTGATGGACCAAAGGTCCAAAGCTGCTGGAGATGTAAGGTGTGGAGTCTCTTTCTCACCACCTTCAGGACAATGGATAAGGATCCCATGAAAAAGAAACTTTCTTGGTTGTATGTATGAATGGTGTCCCCAGGATTATACTGTAAATGCATCTCCTCTCTAATGTGTAACAAGGAATAATTTCTCATCGCTTACTGACCAGAAGAATGCAGTGTACTCAACTAAGAGTGATGTGAGCTGATATTTTTTCCAAATGATCACCCAGAAAGAAGACGACGGGAATGAAACATATTTCTGTCACAAGGAGAGAGGAAAGTTGAAGAAATATAAAAACAGGGTAAAAAGAAAATAACAACACATGGTTAATAGGCATAATGAAGTTAACATACAGTGAGAGAAAATAAATGTAACCCTTTCATCTTTTAACAGATAGACTTTGTATTTAGTGAAATTTGAATATTTAAAAGATAATATTTCCTAATTAGCTCTTTCTTTAGCTCTTGGTAAGAATATCTAAGATTTTCATGCTGGGGAATATAGTCGCTGAGATTCATGTGGCTGATAGCCCTCAGGGTGTTACTGAGTGCCTGCTGCCCCTGTGTGATGCTGCAGTGAAGTCTGTGCAGTCTGCCCCCCCCGGAAACCAAACCTAGCAGATGCCAGAGAAAACTCCCCATGGTGTTCTATAACGGGGTATTTTGCCTCAGCAAGGAAAGAATGAAGAAGACTTAAGGCGAAGGCTGGCACGTGGAAATCCTACCGTTGGTAACAGCAGAACAGCCACGCATGTGCTGAGCAGGGAACATGCCGCAGCCCTCCGCTCGGCCTGAGGTGTCCTAACAGAAATGGTCTGCAGAGCCAGAAAAGGACCCAGGGACTTTGAGGAAGAGGTTTTAAAACATTTTTCTCCTATTATTTCTTCCCCTGGACAAACAAACTGCTGTTCCATGATGGTTATGAAAACATATGAAAAATGGCAGCATATATTACTGAGTGGAGATTTTTCTGCCACCATTTTCTTTAAAAAGTAAATGTCATTTTCACATTCACTTATATATGGAAGGGAAATCAGTGTTCTTAACTGAAAAATGCTTTGGAAAGCAATACTGTATGGGATCCTCTGCTGCAGGTACAGTGTCTGAGCTAGATGCTCAGGCTACTTCTGTGATCAAGAGTGGTAGACCTTTCCAGAAAGAAACTCCTCTCCATCCCACCCCCAACCAGAGGACCTCTCACTCTTCACTGAATTTAAGGGGAGCTCAGTCTGCCAGCTTAGACCAGATGCCTAACTTCTAGGCAGTTAAAGTGAAGCAAGATAGTCCCACAGATAGTAGGTGGAATAAAAATATCTATGATCGAGATACTGAAGTTTTACAAGCAGATAGAAGCAAGCAGAGTGGGCTTGTGTAGGCAAGTATATTGTTTATTCCAGATGGTGTTTTGCTTCAGTAAAAGCCACAGATTCTCTTAAAGGCACTTCTGTGCCCCTCAATGTAGCATTTGAACAATTTGCAACTGATGTATTCATAAAATTTATAAAAGACATTGCTAACAGAAGAATATATGGTGGATGTCATGAAGCACTGTCTTGGCAGGACAGAAGATGAAGGATGAAAAGTTGGTGCGGCTGCATTAATAGCGAGAGGACTCGGGAACAGACGGCAAGCTGCAGTGCGGGGCCACAGCTGGGAGCCCCTGAAACAAACAGTTAAATATACTCACTGGCCACAAATGCAGCTGCTTCTGGGACCAGTCGACATTCAAGAAAAACCTCTAGTGAACATACAGGACATTCTGGAGAAAATTCCCAGTGTTTTGAGCACAGATTTCTGTAGAAATTATTCTCTCAATGCCTACAGTAATTCCTGTCTCAAAAGCCTGTGCATTTGTAGAAAGTGCCTGGGGAGCTTTTTAATTTGTTTTCCTGTTTAAACAAAATTCCTTACCCAGAACCATAAACAAGGTGTTTAAGAAGGCAAATAACAGAACATTCATGCAAATGGATACCCAGATACACACACACACACACACACTCTCTCTCTCTCCAAAAGCATTTGGCCAGCTAACACATGATGTGCCTTTTAAGTATTTCGTTGCCAGAAAATCTAATATCTTGAAAACCTTGTGTTCAACTTCACTCCTGGATTTCAAATGTGGGCAAGAGACTGTGGGAAACACCAAATTACATCCTTCTTCTCGCCTTTTTTCTTTTAAACAGTCCTTCATTTATTAGTGCTTTCCAACTACTTGCATGTAAAGATAACATAGGGGAGAGAACTCCAAGGCAGACGTGGCAATCCTTCTATATGTTCATCCAAATTAGAGCAGAAAATTAGAACAGGAGTCCTCCTTCCCAACTGAAAAATCTAGGTAAGCATATTAAAAAAATATTAGTTACAGAATTAAGAATCCACATTTCAGTGTGCATTCCTAGACAAAAAAAAAAGGTGGTGGTAGAGTGAAATCTGAGATTTTCTGTTAATAACGTTAAGGAACCTGATCACAACAATGCTATAATTATACACAGAAATTGTGAATAAAGATTAAGCATGTTAAATGAAGATTAGATGTGGTTTAAACTGAAACCCCAAATATAGTAAGGACTAGGGGTGCATAATCATGGTTCCAAAACACAGTGTGAAGGAAAATCAGCTAGTTTGGAGATCAGCTCAAATACAGCTTTTGACTGCATGGCCTTGACAACCTTAGCTATAACAATAAATTGCCAGGCTGTGATATAATATGAGTATTTCTGCTGAAATCAGAGGCACTCATTGACCTGTGTGTTATGAGTCACTTCACCACTTTTGCTTCAGTTTTTCTGCTCATTCTTCGTTTGTCTTTTCTTATACTCCAGTCTAACCTTGGATTAGACTTTGTCTTGGTCATTGGTACTGGCATTGGTGTAATAAAGGATATAAATAATAAACCAATGCAGTTTATACACAAAACTACCTTGTTTCAGACCAACATGATCCACATGTACTTTAGACTGTTTATTATTAAAATGTCAATAAAACTTTAGTTATCATGCTATCACAGTTTCTTTTTTAAAATAATCAACAGTAGAGTTTCTTTCTGTTATTGCTGGCAAACAAGGAACAAGTATGACTTGACTCCCTTACCCACTAAAGCACAACATGAAGAATACACTTTGCGATGCAACATTCCTAATGAGTTACATGTGTCTTTGGCTGCCTCTACCAATGCGACCGTGGAAAACACTGGGTTATGTCCTTTTCCTGGCTCATCCAAAAGAAAACAAAACAGAACATTAAAGGTCCATGGTGCCGTAGTTTGGTTTTATTTGTCCTAGGAAGTGTATATCATGTACTGCTGCGAAAAGATATTGCTCTGTTCTCTTAAAAGACAAAAAAAGCAGAGATGACTGCTGTATGACTAATAGCAGAGTTCTGAGGAGATACTTCAAACTCAATTTATAAAAGCTTTGCAGCTCAAAAGGTGACATGGAAGTTGAAAAGGATAAAAGAACCAGTATTTTAAATGGAAATAAAAGAAGAAAAAGTGCCTTTGATACAAATAAGAGAATAACAGCAATTTCTGAAGCACAGTAATTCTATCCAAGTAAAGAGATTTTAATGGTTATGGGTAATAACAGGTAGTTTGCAACCACAGAGTCAGTCAGGTGCATATTAAATTGATCAAAATAAACCTCTAACAGTCACCTCTATGTGTGACAACCAGAAAATAAATAGAATTAAAGTAGAGATAGAGATTAAAATAAGGTTAAAAGAAAAGAGAAGGCAGAAGGGCATTAATAATGAAGTAAAATAATAAAAGCTAAATAAGCTGAGAATAAGGGTTGTCTTGGCCCTCAGTTTACATATTGCCCTCTTCTGTCAGTAAGAAAAAAAAGAAATAATGCAGTAATAAGATTCGCTAGACTTACCTCACAGGCAAGTTGTAGAGATTCATTAAGCAATATTCCTATGATAGTTGAGGGTTGAAAGCACTATATAAGCATAAATTTTATACCACTAATCGAGTGGATCAAATCAAACCTTTATATCCAGGCAGAAAAGCCACACGGCATTGCAGATGATATTTAAGACAAGAGAAAAAATAGAGAAAAGGCAAAGCAGATGACAAGGTGGGGGAGAGCTTCAAGTAGAATATAAAGAAAAAATTCTCTCATGTAGAAGATATAATGGAGGAAAAGAATGAGCTATACTAATGTCACAGTTTGCTTACTGCTGAGATTTACTCACTGAGCTGAGGTGCCCAGTCAGGATCCTAAGCTGTGATCCAGCGAGCCAAGCTGGTAGCCTTAAATTATCGGTTGCCCACCGAAAATGTCCTTCTGAAATAAACACCTGAGCTGTCTGACTGTGAGCAGGCAGAAGTGAGTGCCTTTTCCACAGGAAGAGCCAATCTGCCAGGGTCCATTTAAAATTTCAGTTGAAGCTTCATGCTTGAGGTGGGGGGTGGCTTTCCTTCGTCTTTTGTTTCCTAATTTAGCATGCCAATGAAGTGTCTGTAGCCTAAAGGCCCCAAGTCTGCAGCCTGAAATTAAATAATTTGGTTACTCTCCTCTTAAATGATTAAATTAGCAAGCTGCGTAGGTGTTGTGTGCAAACAGAGTCACAGTTTTCCTTGGCGTCGGTGCCCTGGGTCAGACAGAGGTATCAGATCTTGGGTTTAGGGCTGGCTGGAAAATGGGATTTTCCATATGTGAGTGCCTATGTTGGTAGCTCAACAGCAGAGACACCACTGGTGGAGGCCCAGGTTTAGGGCCATGCTTGACCTCGACTGGAAATCCCTGGCTCATAAAATAGACATGAAACTGTCTTTTCTGTATCTTCAGGGAGTCCTTCACCTTGCATGCAAGTCCATGGTGGCTTTCTATGATGGAGTAACTGCATCAGTGGACAAGGGAAAAGCAATGGATGTCATCTATCTGGACTTCCGAAAAGCCTTCGACACGGTCCCCCACAACATCCTTCTCTCTAAATTGGGGAGATATGGGTTTGATGGGTAGACTGTTCGGTGGATAAGGAACTGGTTGGATGGTCACATCCAGAGGGTAGTGGTCAACGGCTCAATGTCCAAATGGAGACTGGTAACAAGTGGTGTCCCTCAGGGGTCCGTACTGGGACCAGTGCTGTTTAATATTTTCATCAATGACGTAGACAGCGAGATCGAGTGCACCCTCAGCAGATTTGCAGATGACACCAAGCTGAGTGGTGCAGTTGACAAGCCTGAGGGGCGGGATGTCATCCAAAGGGATCTGGACAGGCTGGAGAGGTGGGCCTGTGTGAACCTCATGAGGTTCAACAAGGCCAAGTGCAAGGTCCTGCACCTGGGTCGGGGCAACCCCCGATATCAATACAGGCTGGGAGATGAGGGGATTGAGAGCAGCCCTGCGGAGAAGGACTTGGGGGTACTGGTGGAAGAAAAGCTGGACATGAGCCAACAGTGTGCGCTTGCAGCCCAGAAGGCCAACCGTATCCTGGGCTGCATCAAAAGAAGCGTGGCCAGCAGGTCGAGGGAGGTGATTCTGCCCCTCTACTCTGCTCTGGTGAGACCCCACCTGGAGTACTGCGTCCAGCTCTGGAGCCCTCAGCACAAGAAGGACATGGAGCTGTTGGAGCGAGTCCAGAAGAGGGCCACAAAGATGATCCGAGGGCTGGAGCACCTCTCCTGTGAGGACAGGCTGAGAGAGTTGGGACTGTTCAGCCTGGAGAAGAGAAGGCTGCGGGGAGACCTTGCTGCAGCCTTGCAGTACTTAAAGGGGGCCTATAGGAAAGATGGGGACAGTCTTTTTAGCAAGGCCTGTTGGGACAGGACAAGGGGTAATGGTTTTAAACTAAAGGAGGGTAGATTTAGGCTAGATATAAGGAAGAAATTTTTTACAATGAAGGTGGTGAAACACTGGAACAGGTTGCCCAGAGAGGTAGTGGAGGCCCCATCCTTAGAAACTTTTAAGGTCAGGTTGGACGGGGCTCTGAGCAACCTGATCTAGTTGATGATGTCCCTGCTCACTGCAGGGGGGTTGGACTAGATGACCTCTAAAGGTCCCTTCCAACCCAAAGCATTCTATGATTCTATTATTTTATGGGTTACTCTGAAGACGTATGCACACTTTCTCCTCTGTTACACATTAGAGCAAAATTGACTGAAAGATCCTACTTTCATTCTAAGATAAGGTATAAAAAATTTTGACAATTTTAACCTGAAAGCTTAATTCTTTTCAAAAGACTCACCTCTTCCTGAATCTATTGGGGTTTTTTTCATTTTTTTAAATACAGGAAAAAGAAATCAGCAATGTGAGTTTGTGAGTGGTTTTGTTACCACCACATAAAGGCCAAGATGAGAAAAAATAGCGTTAAAATGTTATTAATGTTTTTTCGTCCTAGTCATTGTGGTCCATGCAGAATAGAAAATATAATAGCTAGAAAAGTAAAGTATCTGCGTTTCTATATTTGTTCAAAAGAGAAAGGAAAGGGAGAAGTTCACTGTCTATTAATAATCTGAACTGATATACTGAAGTATGCATCACTGAAGGAGGGACATCTCTGTGCAGAAAAGAAAAATCTGCATGAAGTCAGACTTGTCAGTGAGGGGACATAGAGAATAACTGTGCAAACCTGCATAGCATCCTCTGAGACTTTTGAGACCAAAACATAGAGGTTATATGAGGAACACACTTATACTCCAAGCAAAATAGAGCACAAATGATTGAGCCTTCATGGGTTTCCTCATTTCCAGATAATTACTTCTTTTCTTAAATTGATTTATCTTGGTATGGACTCACATTGGCAGGGCCTTATTAAATCCCTGTGTACGTTAGCTAAATCTCCACAGACAATAGAACTGCTTCTGTTTGACTGTTTCTGCGGCATGTTCCCATAAAAAGAATGCATGAGATTGTTAATGTGACAGTCCTTCAAGGCAAAGTCTATTTCATCAGTCAAGAAGAAACCTTTGTGGAATACTACTAGAAGAGATGAATGTAGTTTAATTTTACAAGACTTTCATTATGAAAGGAATTTGAATAATTTAATTTGAAAGCATGTTCTCAAGTGATTTTTTAAATAGTTTTAAAATTTATTTTTTGCTTTTTACTGTTGATTGTGCCCTATAAGAAGTCTGAAAATAATTTTCCCCTACAGACTTCTTTCCCTTTTTCCCACATGACAAATTTTATTTCTTTTCCTCCTGTTGTTTCAATGCAGTCAAAGTGATTATGATGACTTTTATTTAAACACAATATCTCAAACGTATGTTCACAGCACCTTATGTTGCCAAAATACTTTTGCTCTGAGAGCAGCCAAAATAAAAGCATAATTTTAGTGCTAGCTAGTTGCTATGACTCCTACAGGAGAATCACAAAAACAATGATGTCTCCACTGTTTACAGGAATCTAGTGCCCACTATTTGTATTGCTTTAGGCCAAAGTAGATGAGGAGGAGAGGGGCTTGTCTCCCTTGCAGCCTTCTGGAAACACCATGTTTAATTTCCTTGGTTTAACACGACAGCAGTAGCAGGATTTCTGGCTGTAGTATACCACTAACACGTGTTCAGTGAGGAACAGATAATGTGATGTTATCGTGCTGTTCTTGTCACTCTAGCTCCAGGTTTAGTCAGGATCATTCAGAGGCTGATAGTCTGCAATGATGAATGCTGAAAAAATGGAGATTATTCACCCCAATTTGGTCTCTGAGGAATCTGTGCAACACTTTCTGAGATTCAGGTTTGACACTGTAACATGTTCAGCAGCAACACTTGGGTTTTCCTTTTCCTTATTTTCCTTTTTTCCTTTTCCTTTTCCTTTTCCTTTTCCTTTTCCTTTTCCTTTTCCTTTTCCTTTTCCTTTTCCTTTTCTTTTTCCTTTTCCTTTTCCTTTTCCTTTTCCTTTTCCTTTTCCTTTTTTTCCTCTCTTCTCTTCTCTTCTCTTCTCTTCTCTTCTCTTCTCTTCTCTTCTCTTCTCTTCTCTTCTCTTTTTTCTTTCATTAAAGGTTTTGTATTTCCCATTGGCTATGTGCTTTGATCTGCTCCACAGTGTAGGTCAAAACATGAACACTTGCCAGCGCAGATGGTGAGACAGTGAACTGAAGTGCTGGAATAAGAGGCTGGATTATGATGGGACTTTCTTATGCCTGAACTCCTACTGAGACTTCTCTTTTCAAGAAATTCTTAACTATAGACTCAATTCTGCATTTCTCCTACTGAGAAATGGAGATACACCTAACTGAGAGGTCAAAGTAAGTTTATTGATGATTATGGGATATAAGCAAGCTCCTTAAACCTTCTGCATTATTGTTATTCAGGTCTCCATCTTGATTTTTCCAAATAAAATGTCCAGCAGTCTTGAACTGGGGGTGAATGTCCAGTTTCCTTTTTTTTTTTTAATACCATGATGCTATAAAATCCTTGTTTCCTGAGATGAACTGCACCTCTTCTGTTAAGTTCCGGTCAAGAAAATGGTGAAAGGTGTTGACAGCCCATCAGAGAAGGCTGTAATGGGAGAGGGAACTTCTTCACTCATTGACTACTTGAAATGGACATCATACCCAATAACTTTTTCAGTCTGTACAGAGAATATAGATTAAATTTTGGCTACTACAGAACTCTGAAAAGTAGAGGTTTAAACAATGAGTTGGATTTTAGAAGATTCGTGTCATTCAACAGTAACTGGAATCCATTTCCCCATTTTAAAACAGATTTGTCTTGAAATGTTTTTCCTCACAGAACTCACAAGTACATAAAATCCTAACTTTTTTCAAGAAACCCATTATTACTTTAGACACAAAGACAGATGAGACAGCTGTTTAATTGTTTTAATGTATTCAGTAGATCTCACACTATTAGAGCCATTAGAGCAATGTAAATAAATAAATAAGAGTTTATCATTAATTCTAATGTACTTCAGATCTGGGGACCCAAGAGCACAATACTGCCACTTTTGAACAATATTCGGTCAGAGGTGTATTTGTAGTTTGAAATTCTTTCCATCGCAGCTTCTTTGATTTAATAATTTTATACATTTATGCAGTATGCCATAGAATGGCATGAAGATGTGTTAATCCACACAGAGTGGAACAGATAGAGTCCGTTCCAAGTCTCTTAATGATCCAGTTTTATTGTTAATGTCTGAAATCTGCATAAATTCATCTTGCAGTATAAATCTGCAACATTCAGTAATGCCCTCAAAACTGTTTCTCATCTATAAATGTTTTCAGCTAGAAAAAACTCTGGCACTATCTTTCCTTAAGTCAAGCTTTAAAAAATGTGCTTCATTAAAACAAAAGTTTTCAAAGAGTTATGTCCTGGAGGATTCCTTTTTGCAACATCCATAGCTCTTAGGGCAATGCTTTATACTCAGATCCATGCCCGTGGATTTTGATTTAAGCATGTTGTAACCTTGATCTCCCCATTATAGTCTCAGTGATAGACCTTTGTGCCAGAAGAGAAATTATGCTGTGCAAATGGCTCAGGGGTACACAGAATGATGACTACAGCTGATGAGGTGTGACACCAAAACCCCACAAGCCAAGGGTTTTGCCAGAGGACCTCATGCCTTGAAGAGACTAAGAAAGAAGTCAGTATGTTACTCAGCTTTGCTGAGTTCCCATAAATGTTCCCTTAGACCCTTAGAAGTAATTTTATTGTAAGGAACAAGAGGTCAGTTGTCCACTTGTCAATACCCTCATCTATGCTATTTGATTTTGTTCCTGAGCCTGTTTCCCTTTTTTTTAATTCATCCTTGAATGGAACTTTTAAAAAAAAGAGAGAGAGAGAGAGAACTAAACACTAAGAACTAAGTATTGCTCATTGTCCCAAACTGTATCTAACAGCTTTTTCGTCCCCTCACCTCTCTATTCTTTTGCTCTGTTATATCTAAGTTGCCCTCCAATTCCAACAACTCATAAAAATGCTTTGGAGCCTCACAGGACATTCTCAATTCATAAAGTTTCTCCCTTGTGTAAGTATTTGTTGGATTTCTTGCCTTAGTCTCCAACCTCCATCATTAGAGAAGCAGGCAATGCAATAGTAGTAATACTGAAGGTGATTTTGACGGAAAGCCCATGAAAGCTTAGACAGTTAAGTGAGAATTTGTAAAAATCAAAAAGTGGGAATTATCGCACAAAGCTGAACAGGTTCTGGCAATCCTGTTTCTTACGGCTTCTGCATTTTCCCTGTGATTTTATGTAGCTTTATGATCTCTTTGCTGGGCATTTACAACCGCAGCAGGAGAAGTTGCCACTTGATGTCTTAGTTCCTTCCAGCACAGTTCCTAATCCTCAGCTTTGCCATTCTGGGACATCACTCTTCAGTGTGGAAAGAAAGAAACAGAATCATGAAGAATAGAAAAAACTTCATTTCTTTGTGTATTGTGTCTCCTTTTATTCTGGATTTTTCCACTTCCTCTTCTTTCTTATGTCTATGTCTCTTCTTGCTCCTGTGTATAGGATTCCCACAGAGTTAGAACAGGCAACAGAAAAAAAAATCAAGTGTCTTCTGCCACCACTGTTGTGGAAATGCTGTCTACAAGAGGAAAAGGAAAAAAAAATACTGGCAAGGGAATTTATTGGTAGGGGAATCTTCCTGAACTGAACCAAACCTTTATCCTTTCTTCTATTTCAGACAAAAAACCTTTTACCCATAAAGCTGCCAGGTCTCCAGCCTAGGTTTATGGAGCCCAAAATCAAAAGGTTTTAAGGAGAGATAGAGGACTTTTCTTTCTTGGAGTTATTCCTCCCTCACTGAAATAGGCCAACTCCTTCCTGAGTGCATAAACTGCTGTACTTGAAGATTTGCAGAACTTTTACTAAAATCGCTTTCCCAAGTGTAAGCCAACACCAAGGCATCATGTTTTTGAATTAGTTACAGTATCAAAGAGTTTCTCAACATGAGTCTGTTATGCTGTTTTCCAGATGGGATGGAGTTCTGTGGGAATCNNAGGACTTTCCTCCCTCACTGAAATAGGCCAACTCCTTCCTGAGTGCATAAACTGCTGTACTTGAAGATTTGCAGAACTTTTACTAAAATCGCTTTCCCAAGTGTAAGCCAACACCAAGGCATCATGTTTTTGAATTAGTTACAGTATCAAAGAGTTTCTCAACATGAGTCTGTTATGCTGTTTTCCAGATGGGATGGAGTTCTGTGAAATCTCTGTTCTTTTTGTGTCTCTAATCTTGCCTCATGACTCAGAGGCTGAAAGCCCTAAATAATGTTGATAATCCTCTGCAGTCTCTTTTCAGTCTTAGCAATGCCATTCCTCTAATGAAACATGTTATATGCTTTGCAGGAGAGATCCCATGATTATTTTTGATACTAAGCCTTCACTCCATGCTTACTGACATTGCAAGTCATTCTTCTGATTGGTATCATAGAAAATGATTTAGAAATCCAGACTTTACATACATTATATGATTTGTATATAATAAAAAGCATAATTTTCAGAATCCACAGAATGTTTGCCATGCAAGCCTAGCTGGTTTCTCTGCGAAGGACATAAGGAATTCATGGCTTGGTCAGAGACACCTACCTTTAGGTGTCTACACGTCAGCTTGCAAATAGATACCTAAGCTGTTCCCATAGTCAACAAAGATCTTCCTAAATACAGGTGGTT
>VYZW01058861.1:0-33475 GCA_013401315.1 Balaeniceps rex | reverse complement strand
TCCTGCATTTTAAAAGACTTATCCAAAGAGTTAGAAATGCCCATCGGCTACTCGGTTGCTCAACCAAAAATGTCCAAATAAACCTCTTCAGACTTAAGTTCCTCTTACTTAGAGGGAAAAAAAATTCAAAAACTAACTACAATTCTAATACGCCTTATACTGTTAAAGACTAACAAGACCCAGAAATATAGATTCCCTGATGTCAGAAAATACGTGGAAAGCTGTTACAACAGAAGGGTTATTAAAAAGATTCCTTTTAAAAAGAAGAAAAAAAAATGTTAGGCACTCTCAAGCACATTTAAGTTGTTTTTTCTAATAGCAAACATGGAAAAGGATGTTAATGTTCAAGGAAGAGGATCTCCCACAAAGTAAAAATTGTATTTTCCTACCCAGGCTCATGTCAGGACTGTAGATTTGAATGACAAAAGGGACACACAGCTGCTACTTTTTATTCTGATGAGGTTTGTGAAGTAAGCACTGCCAAGAGAGAATGAGCCCCATCCTCAACACCATTGCTAAGAAAGGCTTATTTGTTCTCTTCTGTATGGAAATCCACTGAGATGTCTCTGGAGGTAGGAAAACCTTGAGTATTTTTCCTGGTTTACTCTGGGATTTTGGTAGGTTTTAGAGTCAGATGAAACAAAAGAGCATTTAATATCCAAATTTACAACTACTTCAAGCTACACTGTGTCTCTCAGCAGTCATTCCGTGTCTTTCTGCTACTTCGTTCTCAGGTGACAGTGTCATGGACCACTGCACCACCAAAAACCTTGTTATGGGAGGGGTGGTTCTAGGTTCCCCATTGTCCTTGAAGATATCCCTCAAAGTGTTTTCCTCTCTGATACCCGCTGTGGCCTCTGTATTTACACAAATTTGTTCTGTCATACTCAGCTTGCCATTATACATACAGGCTATTTATCTTGAGATACTTAGGGGTATGAATCTCAGTAGCACCATCTGTATGTTCCAGCACAGTAAGTCTACTAACATGTAAAGAAAAACAAAGGGAGAAACAGTGCTGGAATTCAGGGTGCCACAGTAATTTTACAGGCGTGCCAGTTGGGAGTAAATATGGAAGCCCTCAAAATTAGTATTAAACTCCATAATGTACTTTCTACAAAAAAATTCCTTTTGACAGATGTGGACTTTCAGGCTTATTTGTCTGTACTCTGCATATTTAAAAATTAATATTAATATGAACATTCCGTGTAACTTTGATTTTTCTTAGTAGTGCTCCCTATAACAGGGAGTTAGTCCTGAAGTACCTTATTCACCACATGGCTCAAGGGAAATTAGTTTGTTCAGAGCCAGCCAGGTGCTAGCAAATACAACATAGGGATGCCTTAACTCTTTCAGTGGGTCTAACTCAATGATAATTTATTGATAAAGACACTAAGTATATAATTTGCATCCCATATAGTAATAATGTATGAGACTCTTTCTACTAAAAAAGTCTGAAATATTCTTTAACTTCTATAAAGTAATTTATATGTTTATACTATTTTAGTAAAACAAAACTTTCCTTGGTTTTCAGGTATCCCAGTCCTTTCCTTAAGTTTTAGGTTAAAAACTAATTGAAGTTTCTTTGTAATACCTGCAGACAGATATACCATATAGCAATTCAAGACAAATAGTGAAGAATATTTAATTAACTGAAGCTACAGGAGGAGTTTCAGGTAGGCAGAATTTAATTACCTGAACTAGAACTTACTCTCAAAATTATGATTAATTCCTGCAGAAAATAGCAGAGAGTTTTAAAGATAATAAATCACTGGAATCTGAACTTTACATCACATCTGAAAGATAAATAGCAGAGAGTTTTAAAGATAATAAATCACTGGAATCTGAACTTTACATCACATCTGAAAGATAAATAGCAGAGAGTTTTAAAGATAATAAATCACTGGAATCTGAACTTTACATCACATCTGAAAGATAAATAGCAGAGAGTTTTAAAGATAATAAATCACTGGAATCTGAACTTTACATCACATCTGAAAGATAAATAGCAGAGAGTTTTAAAGATAATAAATCACTGGAATCTGAACTTTACATCACATCTGAAAGATAAATAGCAGAGAGTTTTAAAGATAATAAATCACTGGAATCTGAACTTTACATCACATCTGAAAGATAAATAGCAGAGAGTTTTAAAGATAATAAATCACTGGAATCTGAACTTTACATCACATCTGAAAGATAAATAGCAGAGAGTTTTAAAGATAATAAATCACTGGAATCTGAACTTTACATCACATCTGAAAGATAAATAGCAGAGAGTTTTAAAGATAATAAATCACTGGAATCTGAACTTTACATCACATCTGAAAGATAAATAGCAGAGAGTTTTAAAGATAATAAATCACTGGAATCTGAACTTTACATCACATCTGAAAGATAAATAGCAGAGAGTTTTAAAGATAATAAATCACTGGAATCTGAACTTTACATCACATCTGAAAGATAAATAGCAGAGAGTTTTAAAGATAATAAATCACTGGAATCTGAACTTTACATCACATCTGAAAGATAAATAGCAGAGAGTTTTAAAGATAATAAATCACTGGAATCTGAACTTTACATCACATCTGAAAGATAAATAGCAGAGAGTTTTAAAGATAATAAATCACTGGAATCTGAACTTTACATCACATCTGAAAGATAAATAGCAGAGAGTTTTAAAGATAATAAATCACTGGAATCTGAACTTTACATCACATCTGAAAGATAAATAGCAGAGAGTTTTAAAGATAATAAATCACTGGAATCTGAACTTTACATCACATCTGAAAGATAAATAGCAGAGAGTTTTAAAGATAATAAATCACTGGAATCTGAACTTTACATCACATCTGAAAGATAAATAGCAGAGAGTTTTAAAGATAATAAATCACTGGAATCTGAACTTTACATCACATCTGAAAGATAAATAGCAGAGAGTTTTAAAGATAATAAATCACTGGAATCTGAACTTTACATCACATCTGAAAGATAAATAGCAGAGAGTTTTAAAGATAATAAATCACTGGAATCTGAACTTTACATCACATCTGAAAGATAAATAGCAGAGAGTTTTAAAGATAATAAATCACTGGAATCTGAACTTTACATCACATCTGAAAGATAAATAGCAGAGAGTTTTAAAGATAATAAATCACTGGAATCTGAACTTTACATCACATCTGAAAGATAAATAGCAGAGAGTTTTAAAGATAATAAATCACTGGAATCTGAACTTTACATCACATCTGAAAGATAAATAGCAGAGAGTTTTAAAGATAATAAATCACTGGAATCTGAACTTTACATCACATCTGAAAGATAAATAGCAGAGAGTTTTAAAGATAATAAATCACTGGAATCTGAACTTTACATCACATCTGAAAGATAAATAGCAGAGAGTTTTAAAGATAATAAATCACTGGAATCTGAACTTTACATCACATCTGAAAGATAAATAGCAGAGAGTTTTAAAGATAATAAATCACTGGAATCTGAACTTTACATCACATCTGAAAGATAAATAGCAGAGAGTTTTAAAGATAATAAATCACTGGAATCTGAACTTTACATCACATCTGAAAGATAAATAGCAGAGAGTTTTAAAGATAATAAATCACTGGAATCTGAACTTTACATCACATCTGAAAGATAAATAGCAGAGAGTTTTAAAGATAATAAATCACTGGAATCTGAACTTTACATCACATCTGAAAGATAAATAGCAGAGAGTTTTAAAGATAATAAATCACTGGAATCTGAACTTTACATCACATCTGAAAGATAAATAGCAGAGAGTTTTAAAGATAATAAATCACTGGAATCTGAACTTTACATCACATCTGAAAGATAAATAGCAGAGAGTTTTAAAGATAATAAATCACTGGAATCTGAACTTTACATCACATCTGAAAGATAAATAGCAGAGAGTTTTAAAGATAATAAATCACTGGAATCTGAACTTTACATCACATCTGAAAGATAAATAGCAGAGAGTTTTAAAGATAATAAATCACTGGAATCTGAACTTTACATCACATCTGAAAGATAAATAGCAGAGAGTTTTAAAGATAATAAATCACTGGAATCTGAACTTTACATCACATCTGAAAGATGGTACCTCCTGTATTTTGTTTCTTCCAGGAAATTAAGAGACCATTTGGGTCAATGGGTGCGTATGCATACAGACATGTATGCACATGTGCACACAAAGGGAGAAGAAAGGAAGGGGTATTCTTACCTACTTCAGAATAAAGGATCACCCCTAAAACATAGGTGATATCACTTGTGATTTTCCCCGGAGTCTCACTGAATTTTTAAATTAGTGTGACTTTTTTCTTAATTCTGACAAATTATGTTTGAAACCAAAAAGCCACATAGAAACATTCCTGTTATTAATTCAGAAGAAAATTCAATCCTCATCCATCTCAAGTTATACCTACCACATTTTTCTCTTACAATGACATCAATTGCTATATCCTTTCAAGCCCTAATGAACAACAATACTATTTACTAATTTCTTAAAATATTTATGTTTCTGATAAATCCCAATAACCCCAAGATTCCTCTTTAAACACTCACAATCCTCTCTCGTATATATCATTGACACTAATGAAAAAATATCTGATCAGACGGATTCTGTATATCCCAAGATCCACTACATTTAGCCTTTCAGTTGAGTCAAAATGCATCTTTCCACACCTTCTCACTTTATGCAATCACATGCCCAAGTCCTGTGGTAGGAATCAACAAGAATGTGCTGTGACACAATCCCAAACATAAATGATCCATTGTAAGGGTGGGACAGTCTTGCCACTGAGGCTTCTTCATGATAAAGTCGAGGAGCCCTTGCGATTACTGAGACTGAAATGGTATTTCAAGGAAAACCTTGCAGGGAAGTTTGGGAATTTTATGTGCCCATTAAACAAGAGAGAACACGTACTGGACCTGGTAAATTTGGGTGTTTTGTGGATTCTGTTAGGCAGCAGAACATCATTAGACTTAATTTGGTAGCTTCCTCTGCTTATGCATTTTAGGTTGAATGTCAGGAGAACTACATTAATTTAATCAAGCAAACCCGATCATATATATGCATTAAGAAATTGGCTTCTGCCAAAACGTTTCCAATGCTCTACTCCATGCAATGAGGATGAGCTCCAATCAACATCTTAGAAAAAAACAAATCATGAGCCTAAAAATGCCTTTCTTTTGCCAAGTACTGTGTCATAAATTTTCTAATTTGTGATAGCGTTTCTTGCTTGCACTAATACAGTATTCAGAATAGACTTAATTCCACATGTCAGCAAGTCTGCTGTTAACTTTGTTATATGCTTATTGGAGTTTTAATTTTTCAGTACATTAATTAGTACATTTGTATTCTAATGATAATTTTCATTATACTCTCATGAGCAGCAAAGTCTCTCAGCTTTCAAATATTTCAAATTCACTTGAGCTGTAACATTTCTTTTGAGGTAGCTAAACTCTGCTGAGCTACGTATTGTCTACTAAGGGCCCTGCAGGCATGTCATGGTAAAGGGGTTTTGATGCTCAGCTGCTAAATAATTAGAAGGTAAAAGCCAAATGGAAATTAACTTCAGTTCAATCAGCCTTTATCATTCTGCAGTTATATCTAGAAAGTTGTCAGATGCTGATTAACCAGGGCTGTTCAGAACTGTTTTGATGAGGTAGTCAGAACTTGGGGAGGGCTAAAAAAGTAAATAGATTATCTCGTGAAAAGAAGTAAAAAAAAAAAAATAAAATAAAAGCTGCTAACATGACAGCTTTTGGACATATATCTTCTGGAATTAATGAGCGGTAGCACCAACATTTTATTTAGATGATGAAAATTAGATAATAAGTCAGTCTGTCAACAGCAATAAGATAAAACCAGAAAGTATTTAACTTCTTACAGCAGAACCATACATGGGCACATTATAATAAACTTATAAGTTTGAGCTTGCTAATAGCCTGTTTTTTTTTCTGTACCTGTAATACAGACAGACAGATAATTCATCTCTGATGAACCTGCAAAATCTCCTTAATCACTAAAAGCCAAGTGAATGAATAAAGCAATTTAGACAGCTGTACAGAACCAACTCCTATTATCAGCTATTATTATTGTTCCTGAGAGCTAAGAAATTGGAATATTATCACCAAAAAAACCGCACATAGACACAAAGAAATGGCAGAGTTATCTTAATGGTTATTTTAAATAAAAACTAAAAAGCATAAATGGGTAGACAACTATTCATACCACTGAAGAAGTAGCTGGGCAGAATATCAGATGTGTTTTGCTCTAAATGTGATGTAAAGGACCACTTCTACACAATTCTTGTCCCACAATGCTACAAGAAAACCTTTCATATTTCTTTCATATCCTGTTGGAGAAAGCTACAAAGGCTGCAGCAAAGCTAAGAGATAGAAATGCTAAATATCTTTCTGGTAACTGAACACAAGTAACAAAAATGATGAAGTAGAGCTATGAAGGAAGTGTGAATAGATATATAGTTAATGCAGGTAACTTTAGAACTACTTAATACCAAACAGCAGAAAATTCTTTTTTTTTCTTTCCACAGATTTAGTGTATGAGCCATTTTCCATCAAAATTAATGACAAAATCTCACTGAATTCAACTGAACAGAATCAATTCTGTAATTCTGTCCAACTTTAATGGCAGTTATATCTGTAAAACAGCTGTATAAGGAGGCTTAAGGCAATACGACAAAATGTCAAGAGATTATTTAGCATGAATGAAAATGACACTGAGATTTTAAAAGACAAGAATAGACTGCTTAGACTGGGAAAAAAGAAGATAGAGGCGGGGAAAAAGCCCTCTAACTGTTGTTGCAGGCTGTATTGATCAAGGTCAGAAAGTAGAAGAGCTTCAAAAATAGATTTCCAGCACGGAGAGTAGTCAACAAAAAAGATCACTAGGATGAAGCTGAGAAGGTGGGTGGCGGGTTAAAATAATTGATCCTACCTGCCCCTCCATGGATCAGCCCACGTGTACTATATGATAAACATGGAATTGTTACTCATTCATCTTAGTGTTTGGTATCCCAAAGATGGCAACCCCAAAATAAAGCTTATCTGGCTTAAACATTTCTTCCCCAGAAAGAATCCACATCTTGCACCCTGTAATGGTACTTGTCAGTGTCCCCACAAAGTGCCACTTAACCTCTCCTGGGTTCAGGGAGGGATGGAGGGGGCAGGACCCTCAGCTTATAAAGAAACACTTATCCACTACTCTGCAGGTTGCCAGGTTTTAGGCTGCCCTTTCTCTACTCCAGTGGTCTAACAGATCCAACATTTTTCCCCACAGGCAGATTACTTCTGATCACCTTAAATCACTTATTCCTTGTCTTTGTACCTTTGAATATTAGTTCTTCAAACCCCTGCTTTGCTTCTCTTATCTGCCAAAGTCCCTTTCATTTCATTAGAATTGTTTGGACTCCAAGTCTGTTTCTAAAGGATAGATTTTAGCTTCAGTAAACTATTGTCTCTTATCTCTTTAACACGTTACAGGGTCTCTCGACTTGCTCTGTTTTTTTCCTTTTATATTCTGGGGTGTGCACGCTGTCTCCTCTGTGATGCTAATAAGGTGCTCTTTAGGTGCCTCCATGCTGGCTGAGTCCAGGGATTTAATTTCCTAACTTTTTCCTTTCAGGTAGCTTCTAACTTCTTTTAAATAAAAAAGTTTCCTTATTGCAAGCTAATATTACTTTTTTACCCCTTGGTGTGATACCTCTGAGCAGCGTTTCGCTCACTGACCTCACCCCATTTCCACTCATCTCCTCACAGATGCTGAGGACTACAGAGACTTATTCAAAGTTAGGTACCTGGCGTTTTTATCTCTGTCACTCTAGTTAACTCAGTAATTCTTCAAAAAATTACTTCCACAAAGGAGTTACATTGTTCACTTTGTGGATTAGGTGGAGATCCCACATGTAGGCTAAGGCTAATACCCATGGCAAAATCCTGAGGAGCTGTGCAGGCCTCAGGTGCAGTTTCTAACCACGGCTCTTCTCAGAGCTTTTTTCGAGGCCAGCTCGGCTGCATAAGAGCATTATTTGGGTATCTAAAGTGCTTTCGAAAACGCTCGCGATTACTTACTTGCCTTACACCGTGGCCACAGAGCTATATGTGTGTCTTATGGGAGGGAGGGAGCCTGACAGTGAGGTCCCAGGTGGGGACAGGAAGGTGGCAGCCCTGCAGCCCAGGGCTCCTGAGGCAGCGATTCCCCTCCACGGCAAGTGCCCTGGGCAGGCGTCGGCTGGGGGGCTCCTCCCTGAGGAGAGGCCGGGGCTGCCCCAATGCTGGACATGGCCAGCTCCAGCCAGGTCTGCAGCAGCCCCCCACCGCCCCGACGCCACAAGGCCCAGCCCAGCCCCTCAGATGAATTCATGGAGGGAAGGTGTTGCTTATAATGCTTCCAGTGTTTGCCTTTTGTTTTCCCTCTACTGAATCGTGAGGGTCGGGATTAAAATATATATAATTATCAACCAGGTCAGCCTGGAGGCAAGTGGTGGTCACTCTGCGAGGTTGAGGAAAGTGGAGACAAGTGGAGCTGAGGCTGCAGCTACAATTAAAATCAGTATATAAATGCTTAACTTCCATTTAAAAACTGTGAGACAATAATTTATGTATTCCTAAATTTAATTCTCCATGTAACTGATTGTTATAGTTGCAAAGGGAGAGTACATTTTCATGAGGAAGAGGCTAAGAGGCCCATGCAATGGGAGGCAACATGATCTGTAACATAATCTCTGTGAAAACGTCATGAAACTACATGAAGGCATGTGTCTTACGACAGTTAAGTAATACCCAAGTCTACTCATTTTCATTAGCTTCAGAGCTGCCTAGCCATTTGACAGTCATCCGACTTTCATTTCAATTTTATTACATTAGGGAAGTGACTGGAGAAAGCTCTGAAAACACACAGTTTTTACTACGCACAGCAGTAAAAGAAAGAAAACTACATTTATTAAATCAAGCAACTTATGCAAGATGTTTAAGGCAGTTACTTATGGTGTTTGCATTTTAAAAAGGTCAAATTAAATTAACCCTTAATTTATACCAGAGTTGCCCATGACAATTGTCTTAGAAATCTAATCTAAACTGGCTGATATAAAGCATGAATTTGTTTAAGTTCCCTCAATCACTCTTCTACTGGACATAAATCAAGTGCAATGAAGGAGGACACTCATTTTTGGATGATTTGTGTATCCGGTAGAAGGACTTTTTGCTGTTAGGATTATTATTGTTATTTTTTAGGCATGATCAGAACTCAATAGGCTGAACACAAACTGTGCTTTCTTATTGTTTTCTTGCGTGAAGTTACAGAAAGCAAAAGAAAATGGTTTTAGTCCCATGTAGCAGAAGTGTGTTCATACATTTTTTAAATGCTCAACTGAAATGCCTACAAGCTTCACTGCTACCCACATGAAATGAAAATTGTTCAATACACTTATACCTCCATGTGCCCAATACATTATTCATATTGGAGAAAGATGAGGCAAGAGAGGGGAGACTACTGTACCCAGGAGAGGAGATTAAACAGTCTCGTGATAAAAAATAAAACAGCAAAAGACTCCTAAGCACATTCAGTATTTTTATTTACCTCTTTCAAAATTTTAATTTTAGGTAGCAGAATAAAAATTTTTTTGAACTTGTTACTCTGGGACAAAACCGTAATTCCTTCTCTGTACTTCTTCTATAAACCACAAATGTCATTTAATCAATGTTTTCTATGGTATTTCTCAGAGATATTCAGACAGCTTTGCGACCCCTCAGCTGTGCTCAGAGGACAGGGAATTACAGCAGATGCCAGACAATGCTTCCATTACAGTATATCCAACAATTCCAGAAATACCCTAATATTTTACAGAGAACCTCCATTCTTCAAGGCACATAAGTTATTGCACCTGAAATTAATCTCTCCCTTTGCTAGCTAATAGCATTTGAGGACCCATATCAAGCATCTACAGAATTTGGGGAAGATTACAGAGATTTTGGAAGTAGTGCGGTTGCTTCACAATTCAAGCCGGGAGGACTGCAGAGTCACCACAGCCTTTTTATGGACATTCCTTGTGCCACAAGACATGCACGTGAAAAATGTATGAGGTGTCCTGCTCCACTTACCTTGCCCCATCTTCCACATCTAGGCTAGAGCTAAAATTTCTTGTGCTTCTATTTCAAACAAAAGTTTGCCTGCGGTGAGCTTTTCTTGCGAACTATAAAAACCCCATCAGACCTGGCAGGAAAGCTGTCACCTTTCTCAGCAAAGAATCCAAAACTGGAATGAGGACGGAGAAAGAATAATCCTCCAGATTACAAACTTCTGAGGCGGGTTCATGGAGACTGTAATGACTAGGCCAGCTTAGATGCACTGAGAAGTGCTCTGTTCAGTTGTGGAACAAAAAGGTACCAGGCTTTCAAAGGCAACAGACAAGTTGTTCCACGACAAGTAGAATGAATGAAGCCACCTTTCCCCGGGGATTTGTGTGTTAAGTTCCACACTGCAGCAACAAAAATACCATTTACCAGAGTTAATTATGTCAGTTCCGCTTCGCATCCACTGTGCTCTGTCACCTTGGTACCCATCAGTCCTATTCCCTAGCCATGACAGCAATAGCTCCAGTGTACCCCACACTTCTTTCCAGTCCCTCACCACCTTCCCTTCATACACCATGCTTCCTTTCCCTGGTTACAAGCTGGCATGAGGTTGCATCACTGTTGGTGTTTTGAAACTACGCACCTATGCTAACTGGCTAAAAAATGCGTGCATGTTGAATGATGAAGTGGCAGGACAGACAGAACAAATACCCTACCTGGCTATTTTTTCACTGAGGATAAAACAGTCAAGAGTCTCTTGCTTCTACAAAGCCAATGATTTTCATGAAACTTGTAGAAACTTAATTATCTTTCAGATCTTCAACCTTTAGTCTGTTGCCAGCAGTTTCTAGAGATTTTGCTGTGTGGGGCTGAATGCAGGGAAGGGTGGAACTCTCCTGGCAGACAGCAAACTTAATTTTGCCTTCAGAAAATAAGCTAAAATAATAATACCTGGAATGTGCCTGTGCTATTAAAGTTACCCTTGACCAACTGATTATGTAGCTTTCTGAGATGGGAACGGTGTCCATCACAAAAGTGAGGTCCTTGAGTGCAGCATATGCTAGGGCCCCTATCTTCCATTCTTGTGGTTGTCTTCACAGGGAGTGTCATTCTTTAAAGTTCTCTGGATAACCTATAGAAATGGAGAAGGAAAGAACATTTTAAGGACAATCACACCTGAAAGCAGGGTTTGGAAGAAAAAGCAAATAGGAACATGGCAGTAATAACCATCCCTGCATTAATCAGCAGGAAATCCTGCTGTCAGGCTTTGATAATTGATTTAATCCAGATTTAAATTTAGCCTGATAAATTTATTTTTAGTTGCTGCAATTAGCGTATCTGTTAAAAACCAGAGAATTAGATTTAGGATTAAATGCAGTTCCTGGAATAAATCAGAACAAGCACAAAAGAGTTATTCCCATGGGTGTTACACCTGCTTGTAAGCCTGAACCTGTACTACTAAGTCAGTCACTGGGAGCCTGATGGCTGATATACCCAGGCACTGATTTGTCCCAGGAGTTGAATATGACCCACATTTGGTTTTCAGGTTTTTCTGCAGTTGCAAAGTGAATTACATAGTGTGGGCTACCTTACTCTGGGTGTAAGCAGAACCCATATAGACTATCACTACCGGTTCGCCTGCATGGTGTTAGGCACCACCTGTTAGACTTGCTGCACATGCGCTAGGGCAGTAACACAAAGACGTCAGACCTATTGCAGAAGTACATCATTCCTACCTCACTCCTGCACACCAAATCCAGTACTTCCCACAGTGCCAGCCTTCCTGCACGTCACAGAACAGCTGAGTGCTTTCCGCTTGGGCTGCTTGGACAGACAGTAGCCTGGCCAGACCTAATGAGCAGTCTCCCACACAAGCTGCCACGCTTCCCAACAGATGTAGGAAGGGCTCAGAATCCACACAGGTAAAATTTCCAAGTGCAACATGTTCAATAATATCTAGATGTGGTAGTTTCAAACATCACACAAGATGAAAAGTTCAGCCCTGTAGCCCCTAGTAAAAGCAGAAAAGAGGAGGCCTGGTGGGAGCCACTCAGATTCTCCCTGTTTCCAGTATCCTTTAGCCTCATGTGGCATAAGTAATGAAATAAAGATATAAAATAATCTGAATATTTATCAGCTAGGGAAATTGCAGCCAGGGAAATTAACCCAGACACCAGGTATTTAAAGTACTTTCTTGCTCATCTTATTTTTCCTGATACAGCCTTCCCAATGCATATCATTCCAAGAGAGCTTCAGAATACAAGACAGGTACAAGTTAATGGTCCACACTGATCTTCTGTCCTATGTCAAGCTGAAAGGACAAATTCTTCTCACAGATATGCACGGACAAGCATCTAAGGTCCCATTTAGACTAGTGTTAGAACAACGTTGCATGTTGCCACGTGAAGAAAGCTCTACACTGTCTTTGAAGCTCCAACCAAACCTTCTTGCCTTGAAAAGCTGATTACTAGCTTTTTCCAAGAAACACAATTCCCATTCTTTGGGCTTTCTGTGAAATAGCTGTATTATGAACACCATTTATGAGCTGCCTGAAAGCACAAAGTCATGCTCACTGACAGAGGCCTTTGCATTAATTTTCTAATTTGACATTTTCTAAACAAGCTAATTAATGGAGTTCAGCTCTTATCATTCTAATTGAACAGCAAAACAGGCCAGTTAATTCATTTACAAAGAGTACATGAAAGCCAGGACTTGGACTTCCTTCCAACTTTCCAAGAGTTTGTTCCAATGTTAACATTCAGACAAATACAAGTTATATCTATTCACTGATATATATTGATAAGCCTCAGGATGGTGGTCAAATTTCTGCCTTCAGTTCATCAAAAACGGATAAAAGCACAGCATAAAATAAAATGTGGGGGTTTATTCAAATTAATTTAACATTACTATAACCAGCAACTCTCAACATTAATTCAACAGTTCCACTTAATCTCAAATGAGATAAATATTAAATGCAAACTTGCTCTATCTTTTGGGCAGAGCAAAACTGAACATACTCAAACTTATGCCTTGATTTTGCAAATGTAAACCTGTCTGTATGCAACAGAAAATGCAAGATCTTTATGATGCAAACTGTTGTAAATGTGTGCAAAAGTTCTATTGTATCTGTAAATACTTGCATATAAAAAGTCTATATTAGGATACAGACAGGCTTGATTTGCTTAAACAAAAGAAAATAGGAATTTAGAATTGCAGTTCATAATGACTTATCATTCTTCAAAGTTCAGTAATTTAGCACTAGCTTCTGAGCTTGACCTGGATTTAATTCTGTATCAACAGTCATCAAGGATAAAACTGGCCCACACTTATTTATTGATTTGTGAGAGTTTTCTTTTTTAATTAAAAATTTATCATGATCAAATAAATGCACATTGTCAAAAAGAGAGTTTGATACTGGAAAAAAATATATACATTCAATAATTTGTGGAGTTTCTGACACAAGAACCTAAACAACTACTGTATTTCATTTGGAATGTGTAAAGCACTGAGCTAGATGATATTGCATTATAGCTGATAATAAAGAGGCTTTTCCAAAGCAAAGATATAATTCATATAATTCAGCAATGATTCCAGATCTTTTGCCTTAAAGAGTCTCTGGAGATTATACACACATTTTATATACATTTATACATATACCTCCTTGTAAATAAGTATATAATCAACATCACACTTTGTCAAACTCCCTGCACTCCCATTAGAACACAAAGTGAATGAAAAAGATAACATTGTTAGAATTAAATATGTAATGTAATATTTCAAAAGCAATATACTTGCTTCAAGACTAAAAATATCAAGGAGACTAAATTAATTTGAGCTTTAAACTTAAGAAGATTTCATGCCTCCGGTTTGTCTATTCTTTGCTATTTAGTATGGCAAAACCAATGAGATTAAAGCTTTTGAAAAAGAAAGTGATAATTTGTTTATTAATTTGGCAATAACCCAAGTGCGGGAAAAAAAGCTGTCTGACAAGAAGCTCCAAATCAAGGAACTGAAAATTAAGTTTCATAATGCACAAATAAAAAAAGAACTCAATTGTTTTCTTAATAGTCAGAAATTCTCTGAGGTTCAGGCTACTCTTGATCTGTTCCCTTGTGATACTTTCCAGAAGAAAGCCCATCCACAGAAAGTTCCAAATTAATATGAAGCATTCACTTCTGTTTGGCAACTGTGAATTACCCATTTGCAGTAGATCTCACCACAGAGGATTAAAAGGTAATTACTGTCCCAGAGGTATTCCTTATACTGTAGTTGGGATGATGCATCTGTGTCGAAGTATTATTTTTAAAAGCACCCACCTGAACCACTCTTCAGGTGCATTTCTGTACTGATGGATCACAGATCAGATGACCTATAAGGTTCTGCCATCTTGGATATCTCAATGGCACTAAAATATTGAGTTGAAGTAAGTCGCCAGAACTAAACAGCATCCAGCCCAGACTTCCAATGGGACAGCAATTAGTGGAGGGAAAATCCTGAATCTCTAAAGATGAGGTTCACTTCTTTAATCTATTGACTAGCTATGAGGATGTGATCAAACTGGATGTGCTGTTCAACACTCTGCTGATATGCAGATTTAACCTTTCCTGGTAATATCACCCTTCCTGTCCATAAGTATGACAGCATCTCATACCCTGAAAGTTCACAGTATTTAAGTAGTTTGTCATGAAATGTGTGCAAACAGCTTTTACCCTCAGTCTTCAGAAAGGAGCTTATGGTAATAAGCAGAAGGACAGGCAGTGGCAGATGCATCCACTAACTTCCTGACCCAGAAATCCAACCACAAGAAGCTGTTTGTCTAACAAGCTTTTCATCTGTACTTGCAGACACAGAATATTTTTCACCAAACATAACAACAGAGTTATTGCCAAACGCTTTTTGAAAAAAGTTACCACCTGCTCTATTTTAAAGGCCTTACTTATAATTATAATGGAGAAAAAAATAGCATATTTTCTATCTTGAAACCGTGATTTCTATGCTTGCAGTGCAGACAGGACGGAAACTTGCTGAGTTCCACCAAATTGCACCAAGAAAGAAAAAGTCACGGTGAATGTGTGACAGACAGTGAACTACCCTGAGAAACAATGTGTTATCCTGTTATCTCCAGAGGCAGGTTTTTTCTGAGCAAAACCAAGCCTCCAACAAACCAGAGCACTAGTTCTTCTAGAGACACACACCAGAAAGTACAGTTGTCATTGCTGACATGGAAATGACATGTGCATGTGTGCAAGGTATTTTGTGAATGGGATAGGAGAAGACAGGAGCAGCAGGCTTATACAGCCAGTGGAGCAGGATGGGGCATAGTCTGCTTGGCTGTGGCTTTGTCTGGAAAACAGACATCTCGACACCACCTTGCAGCACTTCCCTCCAGCAGCCCGGGATCAGCACATTTCACATTTTCAGAATCATGATCAAAGATAAATAGGCAGCGTAGGGCGATAGCCAGTGCCCCTCACTTCAGGGAACGCAGAAGGTGCCTGACAACCAGTCCTTCTCCATTATTGTAGAGTTTAAAGCAGCACAACAAAACTGCATGTTACCCAGACAGCTGGATGTCACCATCCTGCCAACGTGGCTCAAGCACGGTAGCGAGATGAAGCAGAGAAGACTGATCTAGAATGCATCAGATTTTGAGTGCAGTCCCAACACAGCCATTGACCTGCTGGGGTGAGCCTGAGCTAATCCCCGTTACCTCCACACCTTTGTTTGCTTTTTCATCCTTTCTTAATTCTGAGGAAGCAGGGACTTTGAGTTTTGAGCTGTAAGCTTCAAGGGTGCCCTGCAGCAGTCCAGGAATGTAAAACAAAAGGCCTACATTAAAAGTACCAAATTACAGATTTCTCTGTTGGATGTCACCTTGGGTGGCCCTTAGCACCCAGCAACTAGCCCAAACCTTCACTGAGGGCAAAAGGCAGGCAAAATGCCCTTACTGTCTTTCTGGGTAAGCAAGATTGTGAAGCTGTATAACTAATCACCACAGTGACACATGTTGATTATGATCAGCCCTGGACAATTTTAGACTTAAATGGAGAATGACAGTGACAACAAAATGAGAGCAGCAGCATCTGAAGTAAGAAGACTCCAGATAAAAAAAAGTTGCAGAAGTGAAAGCAGGACCAAATCCCTCTCCTATCTTATCTATTGGTTTTACCTCCAACTCTTAGCTAATCTTTTACCTTCCAATATTAAAAGCCATCACCAGGTCCTGCAGCAGCAAATATGTGAAGGGCATGATGCCTACTTGCTTAGTCAGCAAGGCTCTAGGTAATAACACAAAGAAAAGCTGACATGCAAGGATGCAATGATGAAGGTAGTTAGGGAGCACTCAGAGGAATTCTCACATACCTAGCCAATTTTTAGTAGTATTATAAACAGAATAGCACACGGACTTCAGGAATGTCTGTAAAGATGAATCCACTAGTACAAAAGAGCTTATAAACTAAGTTAAGAGAAAAGTAAAGGCGAAGGAAGGGCAAGGCAGAAGGACAATGTGATTATGTGGTCACTTGAGAAATTAATATATATGAATGGAAGATAACATAGTAGGCTTTTTTTTAAAAAATGCAATTGTATTAACTTTAATTTTTAGTCTATAAATAGCCAAGGTCAAAACTCTCCTTGGAGGAACATGCTCAAGGAGCAATTTCAGCAGGAGAATGTAGGATGCATGTCCAGTGGCAACAGGCGTGGAGTTCCTGGCAAAGGAGACATTGAGCATGAAAGGGAAAACTGCAGTGAGCTGAACTCACTTTGAGCAGACCAGACAGGCATGGGAGCACGTGTCCAGGAAAGTAAAGTAAAAAAGAGAGACGACTTCAACTGCTGAGAGTCCCTAGACTGCGGAAAGCTTTAAAGAAAAAAAACAATCAGAACTACAGTTTCCATTTGAATTGAACAAAAATAAGGCACTGGGTACACTTATATGCCAGGTCACAGTTTTTTTCAGACTTGTTTGTTTATTTATGTCCTAGTCAAAATGCAACATAATTAAAATGGAAGTTAACACACCTTAGTATTTAAAAAGTAATTAGAAATAAATATCCGAAAGGGATACACCTATCAAAAACCCAATAGCCCTGAGAAAGCAGCAGGTTGCAAAGAATACAGATGTCAAGCCATAGATAGTATGGCAATAAGGCACAGGGAAAATGTTCCAGCTCAGGCAATCCAAAGAGTAACTTTGATTTCCTTTTAGACACTCCTGCCTAGAGTTTCTGGGGCTCTTCTCCACCCTCATTGCTGACAGCTCCTTTCCCAATAGGAAAATCCCAGCCATTGTAGAAAGCATCCATTTCTGTAAAAGAAAGAGTAGCATCCCTTTTCCTCTTCATATCCCAGTGGCCGTACCTATCTGTATTTGACCACTCCACCACAGGACTAGTGCTTTCAAAACTTAGACTTATACAAGCCGTACAAAAAGAAGCGTGATGCACATGGGCCAGTGATGGCTTATGTTGATGCATAACTACTAAAGCACAAACAAGGAAGCACTCCAGAGGTGGTACATGTCTAAATGGTACATGGGCCAAGGCCAATTGTATGAGGTTCAACAAGGTGAAGTGATGGGTCCTGCACTTGGGTCACAAAAACCCCATGCAACACTACAGGCTTGGGGAAGAGTGGCTGGAAAGCTGCCTGGTGGAAAAGGACCTGGGGGTGTTGGCTGAACATGAGCCAGCAGTGTGCCCAGGTGGCCAACACCATCCTGCCTTGTATCAGGAATAGCGTGGCCAGCAGGACTAGGGAAGTGATTGTCCCCNTGAGGGGAGACCTCATCGCCCTCTACAACTACCTGAAAGGAGGTTGTAGCGAGGTGGGTGTTGGTCTCTTCTCCCAAGTAACAAGTGATAGGACGAGAGGAAACAGCCTCAATTTGCACCAGGGAAGGTTTAGATTGGATATTAGGAAAAACTTCTTCACGGACGGGGTTGTCAAGTATTGGAACAGGCTGCCCAGGGACGTGGTGGAGTCCCCATCCCTGGAGGTATTTAAATGACATGTAGATGTGGCACTTAAGGGACATGGTTTAGTGGTGGTAGTGTTAGGTTACCGGTTGGACTAGATGATCTTAAAGGTCTTTTCCAACCTAAACAATTCTATGCTTCTATAAACAAAGGGAAATAGCAGTCACATACTATGTGTGTTTAACCAGAGCAGCTCACTCTGTCACGAAGACCCCTTCTGTGAGAACACCACAAAACCGCAAGCTGAAGAGAGAAAAGTAGATGCTGAGAAATCAGTGTGGGAAAGTCTGATAAGCTCCAGATTAATATTACTATTGAGTCAGCAAGAAGTTATAAAGTCAGGACACCAAGAGTCTGCCAAAGGCCACTGTCACAGACTGGCATCAACAACTGGTTGTATATTTGTCCACTGCCAACAAGGCAGTGGCTTGCTCTACACAGGTAAAGACTACAGGACTGTACTTATGCCTGGTGAGACACAGGAGCCTCTCAAGGACTTTCTGAACACCTATCTACACAGATGCTCACACATCAGTATAACCCTCCTTCCTCCCCCAACACCCAGGGAGCGGCTGCGGATGGCAAAGTCAAGTCTATTGTCTCTTATTAGGTGACATATTGTCCATTCCCTAAACCACTGCTACCCATGGATTTATGAGGCTGTAATGGGTGAATGGGGGGTGTGGGGGGGTGTGTTGCACTCCATCACCAAGATGGGGAAAGAAAAATGAGGGAAGTTGGTGAAAAGGCATTCTGGCATTTTAGATCATAATTTGGAGACAATGATGGAGAATGCAAACAGTTACTTTGTTTCTGTCAGCCTGAGGTTTTTGGTGAACGTTGAACTGTGTTTGCTTCAGTCTTGATGAAAATCAAAAGATTATATCAAGCAGCCCCAAAATTGAAAGTATCCACTGAATTATGTATAAAAAGTTTATGCAAAAATAAAATCAATTTAAATGTATTATAATGAGAATACTATCTAACCAGCAGCTCGGTTAAAGACAGCACACTGCCAGTGACCCTCTAGACTGCATGATATACACAAACTGCCTCTTGGTGTTTCGGAGAGGCAGAGTCCAGTGCTACGATCTGCTGTCACTGTGTGGCATGCACCTCAGCAAACAAAATTACACATCAGAAACAGAGACTGCTGAATGCCTTACTCTCCAGGACAAAGAATGAAAGTTCTTCTGTTTAAGTGACAGACCAGCACGCACCCAAAACTTTGCTTTTCTCTCTCACCTCTGTTTTTATGTCTTTTCCATCCTGCTACTATTCTTATTTATATTACAGCAATGTCCAGTGTCTACAGTACTTACGCCATGCAAATATGTAACAGGAGACAGTTGAGTTTCCAGCTGAAATAAACAGCACATAAAATGGAAGAGGTGTAAGCTTAAAAGCATATGCTGAGAATGGAGATGCACACGGTTTAAGTCACTTGCCCAAGGTCAGAGATGAAGTCTGATGGCAAAATTAATCTATGCACTTTCCTTGGGATTAATCCAGTTCAGGGAGGGAATTTATATTTTTCCCCAAGGACTGTGGGTAGGAGAACTTCTTTGCTGAGAGATCAGATCAGGGTAATACACCATGCTTTTCCTCTACGGTGAACAGCACGCACAAAAACTCTCATCCAGAAAGCTAAATTTAAGGTCATGGACTTCAGCCAGCTTAAAGCTAAACTCATAATTAAGATCTTGGCTGGAGAGAGATTCAGTTAAGCTTGCAAATTGGTGCACAGCCATCCCCTGATTTCAGACCACCTGTACTTCTGCAACAGCAATCCCTGTTCTCAGATATAAAAGGGAGTTGCATGCAGATGTATCAATAGGAATCACATTCATGTGTCAGGAAGGTATAATTTGCTATTCTTAGGAATCAATGGAGTTCTTCCAGACTTTCATCTGCATAATAAAATGAAAATTGCTGTTCAATTTCATTCCTTGACGTCTTGCTGATTTTTCCCTCCCACTGAATACCTAAATTATTTTCCAGATATATTAAGTTCACTTCCCTACACTTTATTTTTTTAAATATATTTTATATTTTCTGCCCCTTCAGCTTCTAAGTGCCTGTGTAAAATTAAACTTGTCCACCCTCACCAGCATTCACCACTTTTCCTGATATAGCTGCCACTACGAATTTCCATTTTATTTCTCTTCCCGATCAATAACAAAGATATTTAGTAAGATCTGAAAGTTACTCAACTAGATATCTTTCCTATGTATCTGTCATTGGATATCCCAGTTTTCAGGCCACGTGACAACACCCTTCAAAAGTCGATCTGAAATAATTTTCAACTAAGCATTCAGAAGGCGTTCAATCTCCTGTCTCCACTCTCTTGTGAAGTTCATAGGCATAATAGACGCGTTGGTACAATGGAATACCTGTGGAGACTAAAAAGGATATCCGAATACAAAGGATAACTTACAAAGTTATAATTATGGACAGTGTATGGCAAGACTCAGAGTATGCCAACCTCCCCCCATCACCTTCAGACCATCTCCTCTGAGCTCCCTCTCTGAAGCTGAAGGACTTTCCTCACCCAATTATCACCTGTGCAAGCACAGGTTCCACAGCCTAAATGACAACCCCATCCTGAGTAAGGAGCTTTTTCTCATCTACAACACAACAGGTGACAGAGGTTTGTGTTGCACACAAATAGTCCTTCACAGCTTTCTAACCTCTCTCATTCCTCTCAGTACATTTGCTTGTGATTTCCTGTAAGTGCAAGCTGTTAATGTTGTAAGCGACTTTTCTTTGAATATATTAGTATTGTAGAGAACTCACATTTTACCCCGAGCACCCACTGGAATCTGTATTAACTCACTTAGTAATGCATTTCTGCTTCTGTTCTTTAGAGCATTTCAAATGACAAACACGAACATTTTTCTGTTTCTTTAAAAAACACAAGTATTTTCCTTAACAGTTCTGTCACTCCAGTTTCTGCTTTCACATCCAATATTTTTATTCCTGCTGATGTGCAATTTCAAAACAACTGGCACAATGCTTTTAAATTATAAACATCCTCTAAATAGATTATTTGCTGCCAAAGCACTTTATTAAACCTATCAACTCCTCCCTTGGATAACTAATTCAATGCTAATTTTGAAGGACAAGGTTATGAGGGTAAATACGGCTCTTGCAGCATTTATTATTTAAAAAAACTATTATAAACTCAGGTAGCGCCATAGCCATTTGTGAAGCATTAATGATCAAAGAAAGGCAAAACCCACCAAAATCAAAATATACAACCACGTGAAGGATGGCTTTTTTTTTTTTTTTCCTTTTTCTTAACTGGAACACAGGTAGTAGACAGCATGATAATTTTTTTGTAATAACATTCCTGATTTCTTTTGGTAAGGATCAGCGGTATTTACCTTTTGACATACAGTTAATATACGTGTTGCCTACAGAATTTTATCTAGGTAATCCACAAAAGACAGACACGTATTAGCAGCCACACAAGGGTTTGGCACAAAATGGTCTTCATAAGGCAGGCTACAATCTTTACATATAAGCACATCTTTAAAATTTCTAGGTATAATTTCCTGGATCGTGGACTGTACGTGTCACCCTAATTAGAAGATGCCAAAACCTCTCAGTCCAATTCTGGATTATAGTGGGTAAAGAAGAAATAGCCTTAGTTCCTGTGGGTCCTGTGCTGCCTTCTTCCTCCTTACAGATGCAAGATCAGCCCATCAGCATCCTGGTATCAAGTACCATAGGACACAGGCTCAGCTGTAACTCTCTCTCTCCTTGGCTATTACCTCCTAAAGACTGACCCTCAACCATCTGAGCATGCTGGACTGTGCACTGAGAGTTTGCAACCAGAAGAGGTTCTGTGGTTTAGGTTGTGCCATCCCTCCTCAGACTTGCTGAGAGGAACAAGGCTTTCCAGATTGTGTGCCGGCAAAACAGCCAAGCCCAGAGGCTAGGCAAACTACTGAGCTGCTTACTGCACCAACAAGCCTATAAATTACATCCCTTATGGGAAAAGTCATGATGAACCCCATGAGGTGTTCAGATGGTATGAAAACCTATGATGATTTGCCTAGGACAGAAGGCGACAAACACTCCCATCTCACTTAGCCTTATCTGCACCCAACCAAACATCCCACTTAAAAAACAGATTGCAATATTTTGTTGTAAAGACCAACTGTTTCTTTATCTTTGTCTACCTTGTTTTTTTCACACAATTTAAAATACGAAATGCAGTGAAACATCCTTTCTGGCTTATTATACTCAGGTAAGAACTCAATTTCATGAAATTAGAGTCAACCTCGAGAGCTTTAAAGTAATTGCAGAGGAACTATGCTGACCAGAATAACAGGGTTAGAAGTCAAGTACAATGGCATATAGGACAAGAGATTTTCTTCTTTCTAAAATCAGATTTTTAGTGGAACTTGTCTGCTCTGTTTATAAGACTTATTCTTCCACTTTCCTCCATGAGAAACATCCGTTCTGTCACCTTTCTTAAAAAGAAAATCACAGATATAGTAACTGTATATAAAACTTCTAACAAATATACATCTCTCTCTTTCTGAGAGCATATAAACCATAATTTGATTATTTCAAATAACATCCCTATAATTATAATTTAATCATCTTGTAATAATTTCTTATAGATTTCACTTTGAATCGCTGTTTTAACACTTGATGAAAAAAACTAATGTGTCAAACATAAAAAGGAAATTTGGATTGAAACCGTATATGGGAACATAATTATACAGCAATTTAAGTACAATTGCATGATGATTACTAGAAAATTCAGAGCAACTGACATAGTAAAGGCATTTTTCTCTTTTAATATGGTAAGTTAGGTGATTTTCTTTCTTTTATTGTATTTTAACAATTCTATCATCTTGATTTTTTTTTCCCCCCAAGCTTAATTTTACATGGAAGCTTATTTAAAAAACATTTTCTTGGAGATACTTGACTTTCTTGGGCTGCATACTTCACATAAAGCAATGTTTGGGTCACATCACTGTAACCTTATAATTTTATTGACATGGATATTAAACTAGCACTCGGTTAAACATGCCTAGACATTCAGTGGGAAACATGAGCCTTTCCCTAGGATACCATTTATATTCAGGACACAAGATTAATTCAGATCTCTCTTGAAAGCAATTCACAGCCACACATTGTACAAAACATTGTAGTGTGAACCATCCTTTGTATCATGTCCCAGTTCTACAAAGCACTTAAAATGTGCTTAAGTCTCTTTGAAAAAACCAAAAGACTGAATCAGTCTCACTTTCTGAAGACCCCCATTGCTAATACAGTGAAATAAGTATGCTAGATACGCTTTCACCAGTGCAATACAGTTTTCCCTTTTTCTTTCATTATTTCTCTTTTTTTACAGAGAACCTTTGTACTCAACTGCAATGGTTTTGTCATTCTTACTGGCTCTAGCTGTCCTCTAACTCTGTCTTAACATAGCCCACAAGTATCTGTATCACATTAAAAACATAATAGAAGGATGTGGATAGATTTTCTAATATCTGTACTTTAGACAATGGACCAAATATCCAACCTTAGGCTGTAAGTTAGAGACACATTTTTTGCAGATAAGCCTTTTTGTATTCACAGTGTAAATGGAAATTGGTATTTGTTCACATAATGATTAGATTAAGCTTCTAGATGCTATTCATCTGTGCACATAAATCTGGCAACAGGCATGAATTTGCAAATTTGGAATTATGTACACTTCTTAAAAGACTAGCCCATAACATCTCAACCACTTCCCTCACTGTCTTTAATCAAGTGCCTTGTTTAGTACTTAAACACAATTCACATAACTATCAACAATGTAAAACTGAGAAAGCAGGAGAAAAGGATAAGAGCTATTGCACAGGAAATTAATTTAATAGATTTATGACAACAGCAACCAGTTGTGAATTAATGCGTAACTAGTGAGTGATAAGTCCTTGAAGCAATCTGTCATACAGGTATTTCCCAACAGGTAAATTAAGGTAGAAGACAGAGATTTACTACATGTTTGTTTACACTTGATAGAAAATAATGTTTATTGTAAGAATAATTCATGATGTATTATGCTTCAACTATTCCTTTCTTTGTTTAGACTTGGATGTTGCAAATGTTGTGACTGTCATTTAACAAGCTGTACTTATTATTTAAAATAGCATTTCTTCTAGACCCCTCATTTCCAGAAGTATTGACAGAATGGAAAAAGCTGAAAAAGAAGGACTAAAGAGACTGACCTACAAGGAGAGGCAGATCTGCCAAAATGGATATACTTTCTCTGAGAAAGAATATCAGCATGAAATACCTGGATAGACACAATTAGGTTTTCAAAAGTGTGTCTTACAAGAGAGCATAATGGTCTAGAGGTTAGGGCCGAAGACTAGGACTTGAGGCAGCTGGCTTCAGCTACGACATCTGTCATGGATGATCACTTGTGTGACCCTGAGCGAGACACTTGGGATTGAGTGTAGTGCAACTTAAAGATCAGCTGCAGCTCAATACCAGACCAGTTTTAGACTAGGCACTGTAGCCCTTTAGCTGACGCCACACGGAGCTCACAAGTGACTCACCTGAGTGTCACGTGGCTTTTACACTGGACTCCAAATTGAAGAAGGCCATGCTAGTTTCAAGCTGGGTCAGACAGGTCTATGCTTTGGAGCCTCGGTGTAAAAGCAGTCTCTCCTTCATTTTGGTTCCCGCCTCATCCTATAATGGCAGTGCAAGGGTAAAAGAAGTAAGCTTGTGAGCGCTCAGACTACAGGAGCAGAAAGAGGGAGGGAATGAAATCTTGTCACCTATGATGGGTAAATATGCATGCATCTTTAGAGAAATAACTTGTCAAGATCTGATCGGCTCAGAAGTAGACATCAAAGAGAAGCTGCAGAAGTCCAACCACCTTATCAACACTTTTCAGACTAGTATCAGTGCCATTATGGCTAACACAGGGGAAAGACTAACCAGGAAAACATTTGGAAAAGCTCAGGTTGTTCCCCAGTGCATCTGGTTTTTTGCTTTTAAAAGCAGAAAATACAAGAAAACCTTGAAAACACAGAACATGAGTGGAACAGTGACATCCGTCTGATTTTGCAAAGGACCTACAAGAGCTTTCACCAGTAAGACATCCCAATCATTTCCATGTGCGTGGTCTAAGAAGCCAGTGATGATACTTTACTGGCCATAATGATGTCTATTTCAGTGATCATCAACAAAGGTAGGTTTGGAGAGGGAAGACCGCATTCCAAAGTTCTACACTGGTGACTTCTCTTTCTGGTCATGGTCTGAACAAATACCATACAGAAAGAATGAAAACATACAAAATACAGTCCACTCTCCTTAAACAAACTCTGCTTTCAAGATCTGGGGAAGAAAGAAGCAGAGTAGTGTCTTGCATAAGTAAGGCAAAAACAAAATGGAGGCAGAAATCCAGCACTGGATGGCAGAGGTCTCCTGAAAGATAATTCTTTTAAGCATTATTTGCATAGTGATTTGAACTATTGGCATCAGAATATCTTACCTAACAACTGGATTTCACACTCTGCTTTCCCTGCTCTCCTGTTTGCTTTTACTTTGGCATACAACATTCTCTGGTTAACATAATTTCAAACTGTACACAGTACTGCGGATCAGTGCTGTAACACATGAGGCAGGAGCAGAGACAGCTACTTGTCTCAACAGCCTGAAAGCAAACCTGTTAGCAGCCACCACTTTCACTGCTGTGAAAAAGAGCAAGAATGGCGCATCAGAGCAGTGCCGGTCTCTGCAGGATAGGCTGCTGCTTCTCCCAGGTGGCACTGCCTCTGATCCCCTGCCAGACAAAAGGTATTTATTTCATATACATCTTTTAAGGGAAGTAGTAGCTGTTAAATCCTTAGGAGAACATGTCATGAGGCCTGAGATTCAAGCAGAAAGAGAAATCTGGGAATGAGAATATATTAGAAAGAATTAAAAAAAACCCTATGTATCTTTTTAAAGAGCTTACTGTATACATCAGACTGATTTACTGCTGTTAAATAATGGGTGTGCTTACAGTTCTTTTGTTATTTCATTTCCTACAGCAACAAGACCTTTGTATTGTAATTCTGCTGCTATTTGTGACATTTCAAATGCAATCTCTGTATAAAATTAGTGTTTTGAGGCTCTGATCTAGGTAGGGATCTCATCTGTCAGGGGTCCTGGACAGTCTGGACCAATTCAGGCAGACAAGAGTTAACAGAAGAATACCCAGTGATTTAAGGGGAATCTAATCAGCTTGCACTGCTTGAGGTAATAACAGTGCCTTTGAGGACAGATGAGACAGAAAGTATAATGCCTTGAATTTAGGTGATTGGGACCACAGGGACACAAGGGTGCAGAGAAGCAGAGGGAGGTCTTCAGTTATTTGCTTTTTCACTATATGTAAATCTTGTCATTCCTTTTTCTCCTCAAAGGCTATATCCATAATTTAGATTTCTAAAGCCCAAACTAAAAATCTACAAACTGTATATCTAAATAGTTCAAATGAATTATGCAGAGGCTAAGGATGTGTAGGTGTAAGTCCACAAAGAACCTTAGCGATATTGTTGTCTTGGCATTAATAAGTCTTGGATTAGGAAAACTGAGATTTCACTGGCTACCCAAAATTCAAACCTGTCATCACTGCTTACCCTATTTTCATTTGACTGAGTGCTTGAGTGCTGGTACAGAGGTATTTAGGACTTGATAGTCGTCTTTGTACTTGCTAGCCATAAAATCTCCCATTGGTTTTACATTCTTCTCTCTTTATCTTAATTTTATCTCACTTAATATTAATTCATATCCTCTGTAAATATGTAGTACCACGGAAATCTAGAAACTAAGGCAGGCAGTTGTTCCTGGAGCACACCACAGCTGCCCTGGCAAAGGGGTAGATGATGTCTCTAATCGGTTGGAAGAAGGTTAACTCCTCATTTATATAAGGGCAATATGCAAAGAGCAGGAGGCTGCAGCTGCTGAGGAGAAAAAGAAATATCCTTTGCAAACTTCTTCCTGTTTTGTTGAGAAGCAATGATTTATTCAACCTTCCATCTGTAACTGTCCATCTTGTGTACTTCTGACCAAACAGAAAGAATAATTCATAGTCATGCAAGGCAAATAAATGTTAGAGCATCCTCAAAATTGATGTCTGTAACAAAAACACTTTCCTACAATTTTCCTACAGTCACGTGGTAAAGTAGTTGCTACAGTTTAACATTTCATTGACCCACAGGAAGAAGAGATTGGGGGCTACATAAATGGGTCAAGGCCATCACTCTAGGATGAAAAAGCTGTCTAAGTAGTAAAATAAATTATCCCAGGCACAGATCTGTTCCACCATGGACAGATTATTACAGGTATCCATCCTAGCTAGACTTAAATCCAATTAAAGCAAAAACTTAGTGCATAAGAAATGCCACATTGCACTGGACGGGTCATCCTCCCAGCCCAGCAGTCTTTCTGTCTGTTGGTGGTAGCAGGGAACACTGGGCAGGGGGTGCCTGGGCACTCTCTGCTGTTGGTTCCCCTCACACTCCCCCAGCATCCACAGCTGTTAACCGTTGGGATGAAGGAGGGCACATCCCTTCCTGCTCCTGATTATGAACCTGTTGTTCGTGAATGTGCGTAATGCCTCTCTGATCCTGCTGATACAGCCTGGCCCATGTCCTCCTCTGGCAACAAATTCCAGATGTTCACTAACCCATGGGTAAGGAAGTACTTCCTTTAACTGCTTCAAGTAATAGTTTTAAGAAATACCCCTAGCACTAAAGTTTTACATTTGTGGCTACACTACCTCCTAGAGTTTGTAAATCTCCGTCCTACCCCTTCTCAGCCTCATGCTGTTTAAAACAGATGTGTCAAACCAGCCTTCCTAGTGCCTCCTCGTGCAGCAGCAGTTACAATCCCAACACCAGTTTGGTTGCCTTTCCTCACACCTTCTCTTAGCTCTGTCCTGCCTGAGATGGGGACACCAGAATGGCACCAAAGTCATGTACCCACCACAGGTCTGCACAGGAGTGCAATGATTTCCTGTCTTTTCCAACTACGTCTTCTGCTGAGTAAACCCTGCATATGTTATGAGGTATCTACCTCATAACACCCATTTAAATTGACTGTGAATCTGAACAACTTTATGCAATTATTCCATGTCCTTCCTAGTTCTCTTTTCTGCCCAAAGCGCAAGCAAAATGGCAGTTTTTACAGCAGATCATAATACATTTAAGCCAAGGACAATGCATGCAGAAAACACATGAATCTTTTTTACTGGATTAGGACCATTTCCATGTTTACCATTAGATCTTTCCCTGCAAATGACTATTTAACTGTAACTTCTTTATGATCTAGCTCCAATGCTGTCAAGACAGAGCTGTATGAGCAGGCCCTAATGCAATTTCCCATTCAGGGTCTAAAGGCAGAACAGATCATTAATTTTCGTAAAAGCAAGCAAAGATTCAAACAGCCAGAAGGGAAATGCTTAAATGCATTCTCAATATTAGGCACAATATTTAAATACTAGCTAGAAATAAAGGCTTAAATGAGCTAGACTGGCCACAATGTCATTACCAATACCTATGTCCATTAATTACATCTTCATTTCATTCTTAAACCTTTTAATCAGATATGACTGTTTCTAAAGCATTTTCATCTGAAAAACGATGCTCTGTTTCTCCCAACTGTAAAGAGATTATGAAATGGCATATATAAGTAGTATAATCCGAAAGTAGAACATAGTATCTTTCAAAAGTCATCACTCAAAATTATTAACACCAATTAGTGATTTTTGGATACCCAGCCCACTTTGGTTTTCAAGTGTACATGGAAATCTAAATGTATGCTTTAAAGGAAGCAAAATAAAAAAGTTAAGTGCCACAGGTTAATACATCACAGTCATCTACAATCATCAATGAACTATGACTAATCAACAATAAACAGCAAACATAAAATCCAAGAGGAAACAACTTAAATAAATTTGTCAACTAGAAAACTTAAAATTATATTCATTATTAGGAAGATAGGTGGCGACTGCATCTAATAAAGTATGAAAGGAGTACTTTGCCGTAAACGTGGGTTGTGAGATATCACCATGGCAAGATGCAATGAAATATCACGATGTGTGACAGCCTTTACTGAAAATCTAAAAGCAGAAAATTAGCCACAATATAACCTTCTGAATCTTCTAGACCTTCATTGGTTTGTCCTTCAACCAGAGAAGGCTTCATAACCAAAGAAAGGCTATCACTTTACAACAATCAAAGGAAACATATTTTATTTCTCACTTGCAACTTATCTGAACTCTGCAGGAATAACTGTTGATGCAATGATGACCAAATGATAGAAGCTAAGGTTCACCTATCAGTATCTCCTTTCTGCATGTAACCTGGCATTGCTATCAGGAAGAAGAAACAGGCTGTACTTTTCCAATTCAAATAAAATGAGAATTTTTCATACTTCAGTCATGAACCTACCTGTAATATTTACTGAAACAATGTGCATGCCAAATGATTAAAAGCCAACAAAGGTCTATCTATCAGCATCTTATTACTGTTAGATGTTTGGGGGGGTGGATTAGTTCGGGGTTTTTTCCTTGTTTTGGGTTTGGTTTTTTTACTTCTTGCTTCTCTCTAGGTTTTTAATCAATATTTTAATAACATTGTTTTAGCAACTACTAAATCAAGCAATCTCATGATTCTGCTGGTTTGATGAATGAATAAATCTTTGCATAGGCAGAGACTAACAAGGTCAGTTTTTAATAATCTTTTTCATTACTGTGTAAAAAACCCCCTTCTATAAAAGCTGACAGCATTGTGTGGCAGTGGTTCATCTGACTCTTCACATCAGACTGAGGTTCAGAGTGATTTTTTTTTTTTTTTTGGGCCATGCAGGCCTGTTATCAATGCTTCTTCTCAGGACATCTCTAGATAAAACAGGTTCCTGGCACTCTTTCTGCTCTCAAATTTCTTCACCTGCCCTATACTGCTACTGTTCTCCCCTTTTATTTTCACTTTTCCTATTTTGTTATGTGCCTCTGTTGTCAGGAGAAAATACTTTTTCTTTCGTCTTCCAACACTATACTCAATGCCACACTAATGCTCCTACCAGTATTCTGCGTTCGCTAAGACTACAATTTCTCATGCCTTTTCAGATTGGAGCTCCAGAAGGATGTTTTTTCTCTCTCTGTGAATAAGACAATACTGGCGTAATTTTTTTATCTGACCTGCTGAAATCTGGACAGTAACATGTCAAACATAAATACTAAGTTTGACCACAATTCAGTGCTTCCTGCAAGCAAAGATAAACCTTTGAAAGTCTGTGGCAAACAGGTTGTAGTCCTTTGGTACTTGGTAGATTTACATTAAATACAAATATGTTCTAGTCACAATTGGTCATGTACCTTTCCCCATTCTTCCTGAAACATCTGTCTTTTCACACTAAGTTATGGTTTTAATAAATATAGAGGAAGATTTTACATTTCTGCATGGTTACTCGGTAAGAATATTTAGCTGACAAGAGCTACAGAGGTCACACCTCATTGGTGTTTCAATATTTTCCTTGTGCTACGTGAATATATTTACAATGGTTTTTTCTCTACTTTTCAGTTTTGATTAATGCTTGTCTATCTCAGACAATTTAAACAAAAAACCTAAATAATATTGCAGGTATTTAAGATTTGTGACAACTATGTTACCACACATTTATCTACATGCATTTTTGAGCTAATTAAAGAACTACACATAGCATATCTATTAATGCAATTTATACACCTTAATGAAGCTGGCAAAAAAAATTTAAAATATTTTGAATGCACGACCTGGACAAATACCCATACAAGCTGCATTAACGCCATTGTTTCTATAGCAATTAATATAACTACTGAAATTTCTTCCTCACTATCAGCCAGTATCATGTGTTTGATTAACTTACACCCAAAATGTTGCCCTCTCTTCTTTGTCACTGAGAAAATGCTAAGAACTTGATTCTTTCTTTTTCATTAACAGTTTCAGTTGTCAAAGGTGGTGGCAAATATCTTTTTTTTTTTAATAGGTTAATTTTAGAGCTGCTATGAAGTAAGCTTTTGAAACCTTCAGTCCCTCTTTATTTATTACAGTAATCAGATTTTTTAGGATTCTGTCTCATAACAGCATGCCAGAATTCTCTTACTCATATGAGACATCTGCTATTTACAGAGGAAAAACACCCTTCCCTAATGAAACCTAAAAAGAAACATTTCTGCATATGCAAGATGGAATTCATTTAAAAGTATGAAGAAAGGTATGGTTTCCCTCTCTAAACAGTAATGACTCATACAGAAAAAATTCTCCAGAACTACTAACATAATATTTTTTCCCAAAATAATTGTGGAACTGATTCACTCTTGCATTACTTCAGTCCCAAAATACGTTGAAATCAACTGACTTCAAAACTAGAATTATGCTGCAATGAATCAGTTTTTACATATATTTAAACGAAACTATTTCCAGATGTGTCCTTTTAATATTAAACACCCTCAACAACACGTGTTTCTGCACTTGAATATCAAACTACTCATGTGTACTCTAACTAACCCTTAAAGATTCCCTTACCCACTACTTTTTTTTTGTGCAAGACAGAAATGATGACATACTAAAAAATTATATAAAACAATGAAAAGCAACAAAGATCTCTGTTTTCTCATCTTCCTTCACAATGGCCTGCGAGTTGTTCTCTGCTGCTGGCTTCACAAAGAGGAATAAACCACTTTCCTTGAGGATCCCTTCCTTGGCCAAATATTGCGGGGTGCTCAAATTACATGTTCTCTTCAGTATCTTTCCATCTCATGAGTACAGATGGATTTCCAAACTAGAAGAGTCCTTATACTATGTATTTTACAAACTGTGAAAGTCTTTATATTATCTATATCTACGTTATTATATCAAAGGTGTAAGAAGCAAGACCCTACCTTCTACTGATGAGGACAGCCATACTATAGACAGGCGATTGGACTGAAGTTGTACATCATTAAAGGAGGATGGGCAGAAAGCATTGGATGCAAAACTACCGGACTCTAGTGCTACTACTGATTTTTCAGGGATCTCTCTCTGTGTATCTTCAAATAAAAGTATTTTACATACCAGAAAGGGAAAGTAAAAGAGGGAGAAGAGCTCTATCATTGCTTCTTCCAAAATACATTTTTAAAAGTACATGGAAATCACCACTAGAAAACTGAGTATTTAGCCAATTCAAATGCACAAAGGAGTTAGGCATCCAGCATCATGAAATGTCAGAGAGAGATCACTTGACTTAAGTGTGACAGTGTTTATTTTGAAAAAGAATGCAGTTAAAATATACGTATGCTGACACAGAAAGTAAGCACATGGAAGATGAACATAAGTAATAGTTAAAATCTTCTGAGGTTTTATGAAGGATACTAGTAAAGCAGTGAGTTTGAATTTCTGCTTAACTGATTTTTTTTTTTTTTGAGTAGCCTTGCCAAGAGTAGCAGTTACACAGTTTTAGAAATCAAGAATTCATGAAAAAAAATTTTAGAAATCCCCACTGTGGAAAATGTTGTTAACTATAGACTGCTCACTCAAGCCACACTTGATTTCACAGATCACTTCACTGATACGTTACAACTTGTATCCAAATTGAAATTAAAATTGCACTTTATTCATCAGTACATACATAGGAACATACAAATGAAGATCCATTTTGTAAGCTGTGTGTTTGCCTGTTTAGGCGTGACTCCAGATCCAGCCAGAAGATCTTTGTACTTACTCAGTTTCAGGTTTTGACCTGCATCATTCTAAAACGTGTACACTCACCTTGTCTGTTTCTCCTACTTCAAGATTTCAGCCTTCAGTCATGTTAAGCTAGGATCATGGGTATCACAGATGTCCTTATATTTATTATTAAATTCCTCTCACTGCAGTACTATTACCACTTTGTCTATCATTCTGAGTGATACCACAGATATCTGCAGAAGCCCTTTCGAATTCTAGCTGTCACACACTCTATTGAAAGAGGTTTAAAAAGTTAGTAAGTAAAAAATGCGTAATCATCAATAATAACAATCAAATAACAATCAACATTGACAATCACTGATCTATAATTGTTTTCAGTATTTTTCAGTAAAAGCCATTGCCTGGTTCCAACAAATCACCCCAAGACTTTACACAATTCTAAATTTATGTTGATTTCTCATTAATCCAGCTTTCTCATTTTTTACTTTGAGCTTTTAAACAAAATGTACGTCACTATGACAGAATAGCCTTTTAGCCAAGAAAAGAACCTACTTTGCTGAGAAACTAAGAGATTTATAATAAGAGACAAAATTTATAAAGATAAATTTAAATCAGAGATAAAATCCTGTTGGACCAGTGTCCTGGTTTTGGCTGGGTTAGAGTTAATTTTCT
>VYZW01058856.1:4631-32257 GCA_013401315.1 Balaeniceps rex | reverse complement strand
CTCACGATAAAAAGGACTGCATGTCCCAAGCAGTGTGGGCATGAGTAATTCTGCACCATTTGTTGCTGCGTCCTCTGCTGTTACCGGTAGTAGGTGTCTCAAGCAATGTGGACGCAGCCTTAGTTAGTCAAAGGATAACTCTGAAATTGGTTGGATGCAGGACTGTGAAAAGTNTTGTTTAGGATACCACAGGGCTGATGGTCCAGAGATCGTTGCATGACTGTCTATTTCATCTATCCCAAATATTGTAGAAATCTTGTTCATATAAAGCATTCCAGTGTTATAGTTTGTTAGCTGCTCTTTTAGCCTGTAGGAATTTAAATAATTTTCATTCTTGAAATAATTTATTATTTTTACATTGAACAAAGTACCTATGTGATTTCAGTATCTAGCTGTATCAAGTACAGGATAAAATACAGATACCAGTGCCTTAAATGAGAAACTGGATGCATACATTCAGAAATGCCTCACTGGTGTATGTATGCATTGTATATTTTCACATAAATATTGTGTCACGCAATTTAAACTTTGCAAATTTTGAAAATTTAGCCCTTGATATGTGGGTTGTTTGAATGGAGTTTCTGCTGCTTGAGGTTTTTTAAGGTTTTTCATTTGTTTTGCTTCATTTCTGATCTGCGGTGAGGCTTGTTCTGGCAATGACAGGAGGGACAAATTGTTCATAGATCTTGTGTGCCATTCCTGATACAGTATATTTTCAGTACTGTAGTTCTCATGTGCAGTGTTAGAAGTAGTTGAATGAAGAGACAGAATGCCAATATCTCGGTAAATAATGGACTTATTTTTCTTGCTGATAGTCTGGTCTTTCTGGAGCTCCCTCCCAGAATCCCAGGCCCTAATGAGACTGGCCTCCACGATCCAGTACTGGGCTTGGGTTGTGACTAGCTATATTTTTTCATGCAGGGAGTCAGTTTTGAGGAAATTTAAGAAATCAAAGTGGAGGATCTGAGGCTGGTTATACTGCACTGGAATTCACTGCAAAACACTTTTTGCATTATCTTATACTATAATACTATATACTTTTACAATTGTCCTTTAAAAACCAAAAGTTATCTTTATCGCTGTGAGGTAAACTCATTCAATGGTGAATTCAACTCAAGAAATATTCCGAGTCTTCAAATAGACTATAGCAGTAGCTAAAGACATTCACAATACTGGTTTCATAACAGTTTTATATTTACAGGAACAATACACATGCAAAATGTGTATTTAAATGTGTTTTAAAATCTATTTTTATAGCAAACAGTGTCAAATATTGCTGTCATTGAAAGGAATTAGATAGAAATGTATCAATGATTCCCTTTTCAGACGTGAAGTATAAAGAATACTCTTTTCCCCTGGTTAGGCAGTCAGTTAGGCTTTTAACCAGCATCTAACAACACCAACAGTTCCCCTTTGTCCTTATGGCCCTTTGCGTAGTCAGTGCCTGCTATTACATTCAAGCTAAATAGCAGCCTCACTTGTGATAGTTGTATTCAGCCATTTATTGTTCACAGCTTATTAGAGTGGGAGGTAAAGACAGGCTGCTGTAGTTTTACATTTTTCATGGAGGTTAGGCAAAAATATTTCCTAGCATAACCAACACAGAGTCCCACTATGGGAGATGCCATCACCTTGTAAACTGCAGGTCCTGTAACCAGACAGCCCTTTTACTTCATCGCAGCTTGGGAAATTCTCCATTAGCTGAAGAGATAACAGCATACGCAACCCATACACTGTTTATCATCTTGGCTATCATCTCCAGTGATGACTGTAAAAGTTTGTTGCCCCAGAAAAGCAGGAATAGAAAAAGCTATGGGCAGAGCCTATCCTTGACTAAGCACTGCTGGCTTCCATTGAATTTTGTGAATGGGCAGTGCTTTGGCCCCAAGGCACCATCTTTATAAACTTCATAACAGAACCGTGTGTCTTCAGCAGAACTGTTACTGCTGCAGCACAGAGCTAGTGAACCTTCCTGTATGATTAGACTTGGAAAGTTTCAATTTGTAAATAAGCAAATAATTAATACTTCCAAAAACTATTTTCCCAATGTTATTTTAATGGCTTAATTTTTGCACTAACTAGACAATCTAGTTTAAAATTCATATAAAGGTAGGGGTTTTTAATGCAAAAAATACAAAGTGTAAAAATCAAGACAATATATTTGAATACAAAATCATAATATTTTTCTAGTCAGATTTTCTAATCAGATTAATCACATAAATTCATTAAAATATCATTTTGTTTCAGCTCTATTTATTAGAGAAGCCCAGTTCAACAGTTCCTGAGTAATGCCCAGCTTCTCAGAGAGATTAAGGTGCCTAAATAGCTTTGAAGTTTTGGGAGTACATGCCTTAGTTTATATGTGCAAGGAACTGAACAGACTTAATTTTGCCCGTGTTTACCTCCACCTGCTTTAACTTTGCCACGTCTGAAATGAGAGTGCTTATAATGTGTAAAGTAAAGCCTGTACCTAGATTATGTTCTTGCCTGAATCAGGATGAGAATCTTGAATTTTTAATTGAAGTCAAATGCTTTCAGTGTCCCATCTCCTCCTACCTAAGATATGTTTTTTTCCTTTGATTTCAGAAGGAATAGAATCAAATGCAAATATTCTTCACGCCTCAAAATAATTTATACAAAAAACATTAATTCAAGTCCATAACTGGGAAAAACCCAGCGATTTTTTGGGGCTGATTTTGAGTGGATGGAGAAGTCAACAACTATCTCTACTTGCCAATGAAAAGAGAATCTCCTGAGCTTGTCTACAGAACCTGCTCCTGTACACGCAGTCTTCGCTCCAAGTCGGAGGGTGCTCTGCATGGGAAGATAATGAAGGTGCCAGCCAGGCTGGATGGAACTGAATAATTAAAGAAGCTTATAATTTATGTTGCCATCAAATGCTGGAGGATATGGTCCTGCTGCAGGAAAAGAACTGGCTCTGATGTAGCTGAGGCATTTTTCAGAAGATATTAAGGATGAATATTGGATGCATAATTAGGTTTTCTTGAAGGTATGTTAGTAGATTAGAGGTAGATCGTGCAATAATTTCTATTACCCCACATTGCCTATACTTGTATTTCTGCATATTTAGTTGATAATTTTCTAGAATAAGTATATTTTAGAATATGGAAGATTATAGTTGTTCTTTACATGCAGCATGCCTTTTTCTTCTTTCTCTTCATTTTATCCCTTTACATATTTCCTTTCCCCCTTTAATTTAATGGGGACCATACACAGAAGCCAGGCAGATAAGTGTACTGAAACCCTGTTAGTATTTAATCTCTTTTTAGATAAATGCAAATATTGCTGTTGATGGCACTGGAGCCTTGTCCAGCAAGCATCTGAGGAACTTGCTCATCCATTTTTCACAGTGTGTCCATTACTATCAGACGCTGAAGATTGTGATCCAGAATATTCGTTCTTGACGAAAACAATAGAATTAAGCCACAGGGCTTCAGAAAATTGCTTTCATATTCAAGCAGTGCTACACATACACAGACACCTTGTTGATGATTTTCCTGCCCTGAAGAAAATATATTGCTGCTGCCACAAACCTGTCTTTTGGCACTCTGTCACTTACAAGTGATGATAAAATTGCAACAAAGAGACTTCTTTTTAATCTCATAGGTCATCGTTTGTACTCTGGACAGTCCTCCCTTTGTCCTCTCATTTAGGTGGAAAAATCCTTTTAGTTGCCTCTAAACTTCTCTTAAAAATATAAAGTCCAAAAAGTCATACTCAATGTGCCCTCCAATTTTTAACATGACAACTTTTTTCTTTATGTTTTTCATTTAGATCAAAAGCTTTGTGTGCATTTTAAACATATATTTTTTAGGCAGCTGAATTGCAGGCAGTCTTTTTGATTTATAGATTCGCATCGTACCGTAAACCTTAAGAGAGACATTTAATCCCTTTAATTTTGTGAGAACCTCAGAATCATGTCATAATTGTATTACTGAAATTCTGACCATTATTATATCCATTTGTTTCTGCTAAACACTTAGCATCATCTTTTAAATTCAGTTATATAGTTCACCAATTCAAAGCTGTAGAAAACTTGTGACAGATAGAAAGACAGAGGAATTCTGAATAAATCCATATATATGTTGAATATTTTGAAGATAGACTTTCACACTATTTGTACAAACAGCAATTTATCTGGCTACATTTTTGGATTTTTTTTCCTACATTTGCTGAGAGATTTCTCTCATCTTTGTCAGCTTCTTCTTCAGCTTTATAGCTCAATGAAATCCCAAAAGTCTCTGTGACCTAAAAAGTCTGCTGCCATGGGATTTTGATGCAGCAAATGCAGTATTTTGTCTCCTGCCTGCTCTCTTCCAATCTGAGTCTCTTCCAGTTGGAGGTATGGAAAGAGCAAAGAAGAAAGAGGCTTAAAATCTCCTGAAAAGGGCAGCAGGAGAAGAAGGTACCCTTGCAGTACGCTTTCCTCTGTTCACTTTGTACATCAGGGTTCTCTGCTTCTCTCCTGTATGTCTGACAACTGGTAACCAGGAACAAGACTGGGTAGGAATGAGGTGGAACCAAAACTGGTGTCATGCTTTTTATGTGGGGGTTAAACATACTGTTTAAAAAAAATCAGGGGCGCTATCAATACCTAGGACAGATTCTCTGCCTTTTCTCTCTTATTTTGGTGCCCCTAATTACTGCCAAGCAGAGGTTGTGGAGGTGTCACACACTCCCTAGAATGAAGGAGTAGTCAGCTCCTCCGATCCCCATTTCACACAAGGGCTTGAAGAGCGTGTCCAAAGGAGAGACAGACCCAGAAATTCAAAGTTTACTGATATGAGTACAACCTCCAGAAGCCTAGGATGTTCATGGTTCCTCCTGTGAGAAAGCCAAGCATTAAGAAATACAGAAATGGACACTTAGGTGCCTAAATAACCATTAAAAGCCAAACCCTCTGTAAGTGCCCAGAGGAAACAAGGCTCATCACTCTAGATGAAGGGATCCTTTTGTTCAAACCAATCATTACTGAGGATAATAGACAGATTACTTCTTTACCTGGATTTGGCCCCTACGAATAGAAATGTCCTGGGCCTCCTGCCAGTGTCACCTTCCCTCATCTCCTAAAATCACTGCAGATTCACCAGTATAAGCTGGCAAAGGCAGAATTAGCCACAATGAGCAGTCTTGCTTCTTTGTGGGACTCTTCACAGTGTAGGCTGAACTTGAAGGTAATGAACCAACATTGTCTAATTTAATTATACTGCTTGGAAACCTTCACAATAAATAAAGATGCATGCCTTAATAGCTAAGTTCAGAAAATTATTTTTCCACTAGGTAAACTGCCCTTTTAGAGTTACTAATTATTCTTTTTCATTTTATATTTGCCTTATTAATTTTAATTTTCTAGCAGGTGTTTATAGAATAAATACATCCAGACACCCTTTCCTTGTTCAGGATTTACACCATAGTAATCTTCAAAAGTAGTAGCTTCAAAAAGAAGTGGTTTAGAATAGAAACAGATTTCTATGATATCCTGAATAACTGCAATGGTTAAGAATAATGATACTGAAGTGTCCAACCTAAGTTTCACAGCCAAAGAAACAGCCTACAGTGGAGAACAATATTTTGCAGGAATTATTAGGCCTGAGATGTTTAGACTTAAGCTATTAAAAGCAATTCCTCAAAAAAACCTGTAAATATTGTTGTTCAAAGTAATTTGTCAGTGTAATATTGTATCACAAATAATTATATAATGTGATAGGACGTTACTTTTAAGACAAGTTTTCTCTCAAACTCTTTTATTACATGAGTCACCTCTTCCTGACCTTATGCTGATCACATAAGATTTTGCAAGGGTATCACAAAAATGTATGTGCTTCCATGTCAAGAATAAATTAAAAAAGGCAAGATCAAGAGGATTTTGTCAACTAGAGACTATAAAATAGAAGCAGAAAATTATGGAAAAAGCCCCACAAAATGATGAAAAACACAAACAGTTTTAAGACTCTGATTGATGGAATTTTCTCAAAATTTTAGGAGGCTTTCGAAGTGTTAGTGCATTTCGCAGCAACCACTGGTAGTTTCTGAACTCATATTTTAAGGCTGTATTTCTACCATGGGCTCAGTTCTGAACTTGGATACAAGCTATTTTACCCTTGCACATGTAATAAAATTAGTCACACTCTTGCTGTGCTTATACAGGGCTGCTCGTGTGCCCGTGGCAAACTCAGCAGAGCGGCTTCGTGCCTGTGCTCTGATGTTCAGCCCTGGTTACCGTGTCTCACACAGACCCGCTGTGCCAAAAAGGCAGCTGTCCTGATTCAAACGCTATCTTATACTCAAACATGGAATTGACCTGTAGCCCAGTTAAAGAACTCCTGGATGAGACCTGTTATGGCCAAATGCAGGAGGAGTTGTGCTGAACTTCATAGGTGGCTGAAGCTGGGGCTTCATCTTGTCCTGCACTCGGAACAGGACACACCTGTCTCCAAGCGGTATAGCTGGGATATATGTGACCATACCATGAGAGTGGTAAAGGGTATAATAGAGACAGGAATGTTAATGTAATTGTGCTGTGCCAAAAATTACCCCTGGGTTTATAAAACACTTTTTAAAATCAGCAGGTAATTCAGGATTTAGCAATAATTTTGCCAGCTCTGGCATTTTGCCAGTATGTAGTTGTTAATGTTTTTATTCAGTTTTATTTATTTCTGCAGCAATCCTCTAGTATTTAACCATCTCTCCCTATTGTGGTTTTGGGTTTTTGGGGTTTTTTTTGTTTTTTTTTGTTTAGTGAAGCAAAGCATTGCTAATACAGTCCTGAATCTCAACACTTGGGATCCCTGCAGTAACCCTGGCAACCTCGTTAGCAGGGTGGGCTACAGCTTCAGCACCTCTCACTGACCAAAGCAGTCCTTTCCCCCCAGCCCACAGCGCAGCAGCAGCGAGCTGCCACCCGAGCTGGAGTGCATCACTGCCACTGAAATGTCACCTGGGCTTTTGGTGTTGAGGTTGCAAGGCTGGTGCCTGCATGCAGTTATGCATTCGGTTTTGCATGATCACATAGTCCCCCTTTTTTTAAAAAAATATTTAGATTAAGCCTATAATGTCATTTTTGAGAGGGCGTTAAGGTGCTACCACATAGTTCTTCACCAAGATGGGTGGCAGCGCTGAGCCCAAACGTGCTTCATTGGCTTTTGAGATTTTGTCATTATTACTCATACTGGAAACTGTAAGGCAAGCTCTTTTAAATTCTTTTTTAATCCACTAATTGAGTAAACAATTCTGTGTTTGCTATAGACAAAAAGTGTAAAAAAAAGAAGGTATTTTCTATCCTATTCTATAGGGTTCTCAAGCATTCACTTTGTTAGCATAATCCATAGCCTATTAACATAATCTATATTACATTCTCCAGTATCATCTATTAAATTACACATCCATAAGGACATGTGAAATTAGTATGCACCCTACAAATCTTACCTGATTTTTTTTTTACAGGTGTTTCCCAAGTATCTTTCTTCCCATTTCATATATGTATACTTAAAAAACATTATTAGGAAGGAAATTTTGGACTGATAGGCATAAAATATGGGCTGTCCCTCTCTTGAGAGATATTGACAGTTGCTGTGGCTTCAAGAGGGAGCGCTCTGCATGGTTAAAATTCCTTCAAACTGAACTACTGTAAATTTTAAAATCATAAATTCTCACTGCAGTCCTCTGGTTCAGGCAATCCTGCTAAGTGTTCCACGTCTTCTCTCCAACATCTTTCCAGTTTATAAGTTACTTCAGTTTTGTTGCTTTCCAGGGTGCTAACTTCAGTATGTTCATGTTTCTGAGAGCCAATACAGTTGTCTTTTTTCTCTACATCTAGTATTTCTCAAAAGAATTCCTCCTAGAAGATTCCAGAAACAACTGAGCATTCAGAAGAATAAATGTGGTTTGCAGAATGTCTTAAACTTTTGAAACGGATAATTTTATGTGTGTTAGTGACTTAGTTTACCCTTCAATTAAAATCCCAGGGGATAAAAGTTTGCTTTTACTTTTACTCTTCAAAATTCAGCATGTGAAATACATTGATTTATTGCTATTAGTTTAACCAAGCCAAGAACTTGCTCAAGTATTGGGGCTTTCTGCGACAATTGAATTGAAATTGATTTATGACATAAGATTAATGAGTAATTTCTTCTTGATCTATTGTTGTGGATTGGAAAGGCTGAAGTGATAGACTTGCTGTTCAAATTTCTATGTTGTACAAGCCTAGGACAAAACTGGAATGAGAAAGGGACAAGAAGGATTAGAGTCAAGGTTATAGTTTGAATTAGGGTTGAGATTGGGACTAAGGCCTGAGTTGGTACTTTTACTCCTTGATCCTCTGAGACCTTGTCCGTGTTGGTTTAAGAGCTAGGTGAGCACTGCTGATATAGCAGTATCTATAGGGTTGTGGATAGTGTTAAAGTTTGTTATATTTGCTGCATGTTTGGATTCTGCTTATCTCCTACAGTGAAGATGACAGCTGGCACCCACAGGGTCTTACACTTTATGTGCTTGTTGAGTATGGGGTTTTGTCATAACATAACGTTAAAGATAGGGTAGGATGTAGGTTAGCAATGGAAAGGAGCTGGAACTTAGTTTATTTGGGCATGTGTCACATGCAAGTCCAGCATGCTTGCTCATTCTTGTAGATTTTTTACAATTTATCATTAATTCATGCTGTACCAAGGGTCAGCAGGCTGCAGTTTAGGCTGCCTGCGCTCCAGGTCAACTTGGATACCACCAGTGGCCTTGAAGGGGCCCTTCCAGGAAGGTCTTCAAAGCAGCCTTAGCCATGGATCCCTCCTCAAGTTAATGATTATGCACGAGGCTGAAAAGACAGTGGATGGCTCATGGCCGTGTTGGGCTATGTGAAGGCCAAATCTGATTTGAGGCTGGGTGTGGATTTTATTTTTATATGAAAGAGGACTTCACTTTTGTATGAACTGTTAAATAAGTTGCTTGATATTGTTACTGATATTGCTACTGCCCACAGAACTCGTTGAGGACTGATGAGAAAATTGTGAAATGATTTCTATTCTGTTCCAAGATAGGTAACACTGGCCAAGTAGAGTCAGTTCACATGAGGGCAGAGGTCCAGCACATGTTGATTTTATTACTCAGTACCTGGAGGTCCTCATGTCTACCATAAACACTCTTTTCCAACTATGAAAATGACTGCTGGATAACTGTAGGCTGGGACAACTTCACTGGCTAACCTGTGGATTTGGCAGGATAGGTAAATAAACTGAGCACTTCAGCCACTGTGCTCTGTCATCCTTTTTGCCAGCCTTTGTCCTAATGTTAACAGTAATCCTTAATAGTAGTTTAGACACCTCTCCCCTGGCCAAAATCAAATATAACTGCTTTTCCATTTCACATCCATTGTCATCCTATTTCTTCAGGTGTTAAGTTTCATACAGTAATAATAATAAAGTAGTCAGTTCCTCGTGTCTGTGGCACTAATTGAACTCCAGCTTTAGACCTAATAGCAGCAAAGGGATAAAAAATGTATTCTTCCCTTTTGGCCCAGGTCCTTGTCCTGAGTCCCTGTTCTTTCAGCATCATGTAGTAAAAGTAATAATTTATCATCTACATTTTGTAAATCTAATCAGAGTCCTTACTAGTGCTAATCATTATCCAGGCACAGTTAATGGAAACAGAAATATTAACCTTCTTTCTCTACTGCAATTGGTTTGGACACCAAGCTGTAAAATTAGCATGTTTCTGTGACCCTGTGACCCAACTCAGTCCTAATCGTGAACTTAAAAACAGGCTGGGAGACCTCACCTGACACAAGCACAGAACATAAACTGTTTTCCTCCAAGTGTCAGCCTTCATCCTAGTTCTGTGGGTCTTGAAGGAGCACTTCAGCTTTTTCTTTTATAATCACAGCCCCAAACCCAACACTAATTGCAGCAATTCCAACTTTACTGTTAAAATACAATGCAATTAAACGTTAAAATACAATACTGTTAAAATACAAAGCTGTCTCTGCACCTTTAATGAATGCTCAGGCACTGACCGTCATGCTTTAGTCGGACTGCATTTAAAGTACAGGGGTTTCTTCTGTGTTTTTTTCACTTCTAGGCCCTGCTTCTCAAATATTGTATAGTGAGAGGCTCAGGTGGGGCTTTGCTTCACATCATTCAAGAGCATACTTAGGTGATCTTAGGTGATGTTACATATAGTACTACAATAGCCTTCCTAGAGACAACGATAGGATTACAGATAAATGGAATCAGGGCATGTTTAAACTGTAAAATGCCTCACAGTTAGAAACTTCTGGAAACAAAACACTGACAGGGTGAAGCATAAAATATTACACGCCAAATATTAATAACATTCTAGTATTATCAACCTCATAATGATGACGCAATAGGCATGGTGGTCTTGGGTTGATGGTTGGACTAGATGATCTTAGAGGTCTTTTCCAACCTTAATGATTCTATGATTCTGTTCTATGATTCTATAATATTTGTATTGCAGTCTAATGCTCATAATGAGGAGAGCTATCTTTGCGGACTATTGAGCTGACAATCAGTGGATATGCAACTGCAATGGGATGGCATGGCTGCGGTTAGCTCTAGACTCACCAGCTCCTTAGTGGTCTAACCAAAACAGCACAGAGATCAGGAAACCAAATACAGCAGAAGCCAGAACAGACCATCATTTATTAGATATGTTAAGTTAAAGTAAAATCACATGACTTTACTGACAGTAATATAGAAAAGTTTGGACTAGACCATTTTGCGTTTCACTGCTCCAGTGTGTTTGCTTTCTTTGCCAGGCTTTGCAGCATGGGCGTTGTTCCAGGGTAAGCAGTTTAAGCCTGGCTCAAATGTGCAGTTTTCCTCCTGTTTCTTTTCCCTTGGATATTTAGCTTTTCAGGGAACCTTCAACTCTCACTATTTCAGTACAAGAATAGGAAAGTTCATCTGAACAGTATTACTCCTGCAAAACTGTAGTATTACTGATTCCTACAATAGGTGTAGTGTTTTCCTGACAAAGATGACAATCATTCCATCTTTAATCATTGGAGTATCAGGACACTTTAGTATTAAGAGAGAAACTGCCTACAGTAGCCTATTTACAGATAATTTCTTTGTCTTCTTAATAGTCTCTTGAAAATTTGGTGACAAGATTTGGTAACAGATTGTCATTCAGGACATAATATACCACCTGTAACTTGCCAGTTTCTACAAACACCATGGTGGGGAGATCCATTATAGTGGTACATCACAAGGTCTTTCAAAACAACAGTGCAAAACACACCGTTCCAGATACATCTGTTCTCTCATTGTAAAAACCTGCAGCACAGTCAGCCATGGAAAAAAAATAGCAGAACACTTAGATCCTGTGCGTATTGATGCGTAGGGAGTTCGTCACAAGGTGATACTTTTGGAACACAAACTGTGATATACAGTCATTGCTTTGAAATGTTAGAGAATAAGTTGGGAGGAAAAATATAAATATCCACTGTCTTGGGGTGCCAGAAGGCATGAAAAATCACCACCCAATAAATCTTGTTGGGTTAAAAATGAGTTCATGGCACCTCTAGGACTGAATACACAGGATTACCTGATTTATGGGAGTTATGAAGTTACATGGTGCCACTTGAGAAGCCCAAGGCAGGGAGCTGTGCAGGTGGAAGGATAAATAGTGATTATATTTGGTTTTCAATACTGAGATAGAAAGGAAGAAAAAGTTCCATCAAGCCTCAATCACTCTTTGAGACCCTGTTCTGAAAATATCTTTCTACCAGAAACAACGGCATTTGGGCAGTTTCCAGTACCACATCGGGGTGGTCCTTTACTGAAAAAGAGTAATAGCCAAAAGCTAAATGCTTAGTGGAGATGTGGATTTTCATGCAGGCAAATTAGGGGAAGTTTTTTCTTCTGCAAGATTGGGATGTTTAGATCCTGGTATAAGTGGAGGAGGTTCTCCAAGCCCACAATGGGGCAGCTGAACAAGGGAAGAATTAGTTTTTAGATTTCAAATGTGTGTACATGCGAGTGGTAAAGGACTCTTTTAGATTTGGCCAAATCCTGCTTGTATTACTCTTGAAAATAGTCCTAGTATCTAATTAATGAATAGTAGAGAAATGGTAGTCAACGCAAGTAACTTGATTATCAAAACTACTGTGCAAAAGAGTAAGCACTTTTCTTATTTCCTGTTTGCTTATTGGGACCATTTCCCCACTTTTTTTAAGACGCCATTAGCATAAAGCAGCAAGTTCATCTGTTGGAGATGGTCTAGGTATAGATGCTACCGCCTTGAGGAAGGGAATGAAGTAGAGGACCTCTGAAGGTTTTGTTTTCTGTGGTTACTAGAGCACTGGAAGTACAGCTCGGTTCTGTTGAATCTATCAGTCTCTTTACAAAGCAGATATGCCTGGTGAATCACAGTAATTGAGAGAAAAACTATATAAGGATTAAGGCTTATTTACTGGAAAAAACCAACAGCATAGTCTTCTGCTTGAACTTAGGCACCTAAACAAAAAAGATGGGTCGTAAGAGATGCTAAGTGCCTGAAGCTTTCCCTAACTCCAGTGGGAATGCTGGAAACTAAGCAGTAAGAGAAAAACCAATCAGTTTTGTTTAGATTCCTAGCTTTAGGTAACAGCATTTGTTCTTTTCCTTTTTCTATTTTCCAACCTCCCAGAACTGAAATTGTTTAAGAGCCTTTGATTGAAAATGTGAATCATTTCGGCAAAGCTAATGATAATACCTGTACTTCAGGCTTTTTCTCATCAGTATGAACTTCTGGTTTCAATTGCCTGTGAAACTCCAGTTCTTTGTTAGATAGAAATTGCAGATGCCATAATTTCCCTCAAAACTTTTTCTTTCTTCCTTCCTTCCTTTCTTTCTTCCTTCCTTTCTTCCTTCCTTTCTTCCTTCCTTTCTTCCTTTCTTTCTTTTTCTTTCTTTTCTTTCTTTCCTTTCTCTTTCTTTTTCTTTTTTCTTTCTTTCTTCTTTCTTCTTTCTTCTTTCTTTTTCTTTCTTCCTTCTTTCTTTCTCTCTTTCTTTTCTTTCTTTTCTTTCTTCCTTCCTTCCTCCCTCTTTCTCACTCTCTTTCTCACTTGCTTTCTCACTTTCTCTCCTTTCTTCCTTCTTTCCTTCCTTCCTTCCTTCCTTTCCTCTTTCTCTCTTTCCTACTTATATCTCTCTGCTTTCCTTTCTTCTTTCCTTCCTTTTCAGTAAAAATATTTCAGTTACTTCTGAGAACAATAATAGGAATAAGGAAATTGTTGCCCAAAATTTAAAAAGCTACTCATGTTTTTTCACTGTAATCCTTCAGTAAGAACTTGCAATGTAANTGACTGGCCTTATACTGTCCAGTGCTGTTGCCACTGAGAACCACTTTCTCTGGAATAGTTCCCTCCCATGGTGGGGCATCAACTTGACAGCAAATGTAAGAATAAAAAGTTCTCAAGAAATGAGTGCTTCCACTGCTGTTACTTATGCAAAATGTGGATTAATGAAGTGATCTGAAGTTTGCAATGAGCATGGGCTGAATAGGCTGAGACTGATCGGAGCTAAGATGGAGAAAAGCAAGTAGAAGCCATAGAGCAGATGCAGAAGGATGTTTAGCTCGACTATCCTTTCTAATCTCTGAAGCTGAGCCCACATTTAGGAGAAAACCTTGTTTCAACACTTCATTGGCAGAATAACTTGTTCTTTTTTTTTCCTATTAGATGTCCACATAAGACATCACAATTAATACATGAGCTCAGCCAGGAAAAATCTGGGCTGTGAATATAAAATTCTCCTCCTTGCTAAGGAACTATTTGGGGCCAGTATGTTTCTCTGGCAGAACTCCTTCCAGGTTGCACTAAGAGAACGTGAATATGAAGAAATCACATAAAAAAGAAAATTAAAGTGAATATTGTAGTTGTAAAATGCAAAGCATACTTTATTATGCATTCTTTCACTGTGTTTTCACGTACAATTTTGTTCTAAAAAATTCTGGCTTATTCTGGCTGTGGTATACACTTAGGTACATTCAGTTGGTTAGCTGCTATATCTTTTTTTGAAACCAAGTATCCCAAGCAGAATTACATTTTCCTACTAAGCAGAATTAAATTTTCCTTTCAAAAGGAATTAAATTGCTTCGGTTCTCAAAAACACACCACAGGAACCAGCCCTCAGTCAAAATAAAGCTTGATGAAAAATGGAAAATCTCTGTTATTCCTGCAATTTTATAATCAAATTTAGTACTAAACTTTATTAAGCAATGTTTTGCTTTTATAATTTAATAGACTAGCAACTTAGAAGTGTGCTGTACTTCCAGAAGTGGTTAAGAAATCTACTTGTGCATCTCATAAATAATTCTGGCAGGTAAGAGCCAAAATGCTGCTCTTTCTATGGGCACCTATGTAAATTGTGTAGTGGACTTCCACAGGAACAACATGGCATTATTGAAGATTTGTCTTGAAAGATTTATCTTATTTTGTTAAAACAAGTCATTAGATTTATCTATTTCAGTATCATAGGTCTTCATTGAGTCAAATAAACCATATTTTGTTTACCGCCCTGGAAAGATATAAATGCTAAATACTCTTTAACTTTATTTTATGAGAGTGAATATTATATTCCTCTTTCCAGTGACCTTTTATTGCCTTGTGAATAAAAAAATAATTTGCCAGACAGAAATAACAGCCAGAGGAAGGTGGGATTTATGAGCATGCCAACTCCACTAAAACCAAAGGATAAACATAATAGTCTCAGAATAAAAATGGTGAATTACCTAGTGCTCTATTCTCAAAACTTTAAAATAACTTTTCTCAGAAAATTAGAGCTTTAGTCATGTCATCATGGCAGAAGTAAAAGAGTGCAGGTTCTGTTTCTTCCTTTTTTCTGTCCCTTGTATCCTAATGAATCTAAGAAATAATTAGATATATTCTATTTGTAAGAACTTAGAATATGAAAGAATTGTCCATCCTGTCTATAATACATCATTAAATACATGAGCCACAGAACATCTCTAAATTCTGAACACAGCAGATTTTTATATTATCCTAGCAGTGTTAAGTATTTCTTTGTTGCAAATAATTGCATGAAGTCTACAACTTTCCAAATTAGGCAAACATCAAGTTTCCATGCTGGAATCTGTTTGCTCTATAGGATCTCTGATTTTGAAATGCAGTCTGCTTTGAGAAGTAACTGTAAAATGGAAACTTCATTTTTGCTGAGATCAGCTCTCAGAACTTTGTTTTACACTACACAGAAATATTATTTAGGTGGCATCATGCTAAATTCCTTACTGAAATCCATAGAGACTAGTTCTTCTACACTTTAAGAAACAGTTATCTTCTCAAAATATGTGGTTAGTCTAGTTCAATAATCTCACTTTGCATTTTAACACACTACCCATTTATAGTTAAATCTGATTTTTCTTTCATTTGAAATTCTCACTGAAGTCATGCACAGGGACAGATCAGACTCACAGGTATATAGCTGATTTTGTAGTTTCAAGCCTTCCCTCTTTTCTTAAATGTAAGAGGCTCACAAGTATTAGTTTTATTATTTTTTCAGTCATATGATGCTGCACCTGCATTGACAGATCAGTACAAATGCTTGGCATTTATGTCATGTATTTGTTCTTGAAGACTTCTAGGATAGGAAACAGCTTGTTTTCCCAGCTTAGTTACATTTTGCACTTTGATTCTCTTTCCAACTGATACTTAGTAGTTTCCAACTCTCTACCCCCTCCAATTAGCCCATGGGATCCTTTGGAGAAGGAGAAGAGAGGGAGAAGGCAGAAAGGCGGGGCACAGCAAGGCATCCCTTTGCAAGGTGCCAGTGAACCCACTGTCTCAGGACCCTTCAGGTTACAGATGGGACATGAGGGGGAAGAATGAAAGGAGGGGGAGAAAGGAACCTGTGCAAATTTGAGGAAGAGAAATAGTTTCAGGGGAGTCAGGAGAACAAGAGAAAGTAAGGTAGGGTCTGTCTACACTAGATCAGGGTGGGGAGCAATGGTCAAGTGCTGTGTTAAATGGGGTTCAGGATGACCTACTGAATAAGGATGAGATGCCTGCTTCCTCCCAGGGAGCAGATGGTTGAAAGGGAAGCACATAGCAAAGCACTCTTTGTACCTTGCGCATTCCCAGTCAAGTTGCACTCTCCAGGTTCCCATCTGTCTCCTGTGGAAGTGCATGGGATGGGGTACAGGGACATCACATGCTATTACAGTGGGTCAGGTGAGGACTTTTACCCTTTTTCTCTAAGATTTTTAATTTATATTGATTTTATTCTTATTTAAATTTTGTTTCTTATTTCATATTTCAGACAGCTTTTCCTATTACCATCAAACTAATGTTTACTGGTGAAATTTCACAATTGCATGTATTCCCTAAGCAAGATGTTATTCTGTAAAAAAAACCCAAACAAACAACCCACAAACCTCATTCTTAGTTATCTCTAGTCTGGAGGCAGTGCTCAGCCATAATTGACCGAGGAGATAAGCGAGCAAGGTTGCTGGAGTGGGTGGCCTTCATTCGCTGATACTTTCAAGGGACCTTGTAGGGTATCCCATCATTATCTCCTTGGTGGAATACTGAAGTGAAGGAGCAAGTTTGCATGTTACCTTTCTCAAAAACAGGCGCATGCACCTCTGAGCACTACGCAGAATTTGCTAGCTTTTCAGCTGCACAAAATAACCAAGTCAAAACCTGAAGTGAATTATGATTTGTCTTTTTGTTCATAAGATGAAATGAGTATTCTATTGCCCTAAGATTTCATAGATTTTTATGCTAAATTAATGACAAAAATATTTGTGAAGAAAATGTCCATTTTGCACCTGTAATAGAATTTTCTTGCAGCAGCAGCAGCTGTGTCTGTTCCATGTAGATGACAGGCTGACAAATGGAAAGATTATTTCTGTTCCTTCTTTCATTTGAGAGTCATAAATCTGAAAAACGCGGAATAGATTTTTTTCATGCATCTTATAAGATTTTATAGGAAGATCCAAGATGGCAGAAAGGGCACAGTTCCAGAATATAAATTAAGGTCTGTACTGGTACCACCAGCAGTCACTCAATGTGATTTGACAGTATCTTTGTCAAATCGATATGCAATGCTTTGTTGAACTACTGGAGTAAGTGGGTATGTCTGATAAAATAAACAATGTGTTGTCCATGCCATTGACATGAATGCTTATTTAATAAGATTGTTCTGATTCAAAGTTAGTTTTCATACTTATACTATTGCAAATCCTGCAGAAGCAGTTGTGTCAGCCATCAGTATAACCTCATATTCCATAGAGATGCAGATCTATTCAACTTCGTCTTGAGGTGTGTGCATAGTGCTACCGTATCGCTAGTAAATACTATGACAATTTATATTCACCCTGCATAGGCAGACATGAAGCTTTATCCTTTCTCAGTGGTGATACAAAGACCAAACAAACTGGATGTCAAGTTATTGGTCAGCTCAGGTGCTCTTTGTCACAAGGCATTTCACTCTGTGCTGCTCTGGAGCTGGCCGATTTGGGGGCAGTAATTACACCACGCGCCTACAGCTCCACAGGATTTTTTTTCTTGGTTTTCAATGCAGCAGTTCCAATACCAAATTTTCCTCAGACATAGAGCTGCTAAATTTAAGAAAAATATAGATCCTTCCGTACATATTTGTGGCAATTCAAAGGCAGTGGATTAAGTTGTATTTGTGCTGGTGAGCAGCTAAAGCCAGGGAAAATGTCACCCTGGACCACACTGCAAAGCATCTTCAGGGGACAGTGGTGTCAGTAGAAACTGATCTCTCAGATTGCTGACACAATTAGATTGCAAAATCCTTACTAAGCCTTAAATGACATAGCTCATACATAATTTTATTTAGCTGTTCTGATGACTGCCTAAATCTTTTTTTAATGATAAACCTTTTTTATTCTATCCTTTTCTTCTTCTTTTTATTCCTATACATATATACAAGCACAGGTACTCTTTATTCAATTGAAATATGAAGATTATATAATCAGAGGGCACTTTAATGTCATCTTTTAGTGCATGAAAGGTCATACTACAATAAGGATTTATGGTTGTCTGGTTACCCTGAGAAAGTCCTCTTATTCATAGTGTAAAAATGAAAGCCAGGTGGTAGCAGGTTCTGTTCTTTAACTGTGTGATGATGTCTCCATCACGACAAGCCCTTCTTATCTCTGGTAGTGTAAGAGATACTAGTTGCTGCTTAAGCATGGGTGAGCCAAATTGTATTTCTATGGAATAGTTGGATGTAGCAAGATGGATAGGTCTTTCTCTCTCACTGGTACTGCTTCCACAGAGCCAGGCATGTCCCTTTTCTACCTCAAATATCCTGAAACCTTCACCTTTTCTTTTTTTCATCTTCATAGGCAATGAAAATCTCCTTTTATAGGGGATCTCTATAAAGATCGGCCCCTCACTTCTGAGGCCTTGAGCAGAATCCAGGGTTTGTGTTTATGTTTTGCACACAGAGTGAGCCACAGTGTGTTTGAAATTATAAAACTATAATTTTTTTGTTTGAAATTATAAAACTATAAAATAACTGTTTTACCTTGAACGTAGAAGGCCTGCTTCAGTATAGCTCCCTGGTCTTCCTTAATATATGAAAGAACAGCCTAAAGCAGAGAGGGCAAGCCTGCATAAGTGGGCTGGTGTCTTCAAATGTGGCGAGTGGAAGGTACAAAGCTCCTCATGTGCCTCCCCTCTGCCTCCTACTCCCTGTGTTCAACATCCATCTCCAGATGGAGTGAAACGGGGAAGAAGCAGAGAGGTCGCTCCGTTCCTCCTCCATAGCGTGGCCGCCTTCGTAGGATGATTCAGGAAATTATCCTTTTTCATGCATTCCACCCTCTGGCAAGCATCTTCCCCAAGGAGGGTGCCAGCAGCATTTCTACCTCCAGGAGGAAGGAGATAAAATTGTAAATAACATTTAAGAGTTAACTATTTTGGGCTATGTTGCATAGGCTGAAAGTCCTATTTTCTCCTTCAGAAATTTGTTTTGTGTGATCTGACTAAGGCAAGTCAGGGTGAGAACACAGAGGACATTTCTACAATTACAAGTGCCACAGACCGGAGATCAGCAGCACAAGTGAGATTCAAATGTAATGAAAAATGGGAAATCACAAAGGTCAGAGTGACTGCCACAGTCACGGTGGCAGGACTCCCACACATGCTGCAGCTCCTGTAACACCAAGCAAACCTGTGCTGCAGTTCATCCCATGGCACGAACACCACTCCTCCACCAGGCCAGCACCGTGCCAAACCGATCTGTGACAATGTCCTCTGAGCAAGGCAGCAGCACCATTTCTACCCTGACCTAAAAGAGAAACATTTTTGTTCTGCTCTGTGGACAAATGTGCTGAGGAAAGACAGCTATCTGATTACGCACAGTCTCCTACATCCTGGTGTCTCTCTGAAAAGACACTGGTGAGTTGTGGATGGGCTCTACCACTGGTTCCAAGTTCTTCTCAGCCAAAGCATTTTGGGCCATGGCTGTTCATGGCTCTCATCTCTGCGCACTCCCAAATCTGGGTACTTCATTGTTTGTTTTTTTAAAATAAATGCATCTCTGCTGGTTGGTACCTCACGTTTCAAAGCAACCTCCCCACCCACAGGCTTCAGTTGCTCCTATATGTTCTCTCCAGTTACGTCTAGCCTGCCAGGTAGCGATGCTGCACTGATGGTCTGGGCTTGCACCATGCCACCTCCCCTGTCCCTGGAAAAAGACATAAGCACACAAACCAGTAAGGAACAGATTTGTTTGAACCTGGTCTAAACTGCAGGCTGTGCTTAATTTGTAGTCTAAATATAGCCTCTGAATTGCTCCTTGTGCTCCCAGGGTCTTACTTGAGAAGGAAGAATATGGCAGGCAATAAAGGGCAAGAAGATCTTAGAAAGCTTTTACTCATTCATAATCATTTTTAAGAGAGCATTTCACTATACTTCTGTTTACAAAACAGTAAACAGCGCTAAGGAATTTCCCTCCTCCACCAAGGGGAATGCAAAGAGAACAGGTCTTGTCTCTTGGTGCTTCCTCTTGTGACTGCAGGTTTGGTAGATAATGCCAAACACCTTAACTGTATAATTTGATACAGCACAAGGTTTTGATCAGTAAAATATACCAGTGCAACACATACATATATATGAATGCAGCCCACATGAAATGCATTAAGTATCAGTTAAATATTTAAGTGTCATGAACTGTAATTATAAATAGAAAATAACGGTAAAGCTATTCTAGTTCTAGTAGTGGTTCTACAAAATATGATTCTTGACCCTGTGCTGTCTAGCACTTTCATTATTAACAATTATCTGGGAAAAAAAATCCTAGTAAAGTTTGTAAATATCCCCAAAATCATGAGATAAAACAACAAACAAATTTGCAGGCATTCAAACAGCTATGTTCAATTCAGGCACAAATGTCAGGGACAAAGACTACTACATTGGAAAACACACCTCTAGAAACAGAAATTCTGAAAAACGTCTTGGGTTTGGAGCAGATGATCTGCTGCTCAGTGCTGTGGCAAAAAGAGCTAATGTAGATAAACAGGATCATCTCAAGTAAGGAGGTTATAGTGGGGAATACTTTGTCACTGTCTCTTGTGATATGAAACCTAGAAGACAGGACAGGAAAACAGAGTGTGGCAGATTCAAAAAAAAAAAGGATTATTTCTTAAATGCTCCATATTTAAACTGCTAAACTCATTGGCATACAATATTATGGATACCAAAAGCTTATGTTAATGAGACAAGTTCTTGTAAGTACCTTCCACGGAGCACTCTTGAGCACGGAGGTGTCTGTCGTAAAACTGGAGGCTGGTAGAGGAGTCCAGAAAATATCACTCACTTCTTTCCTTTATTAAACTTTTCCCGAATCATCCACTACACATCACTGTCAAAGACAAGCCATTTATCTAGATAGACCTTGGGTCTGACCTAGTACAGCTAGTCATATGTTGTTGTTCCTACTACTGCTATATTTACCATCCTGATATATGATCAGATCTCTAACAGTGTGTCCAGTTCTGATGTTCACAGTCCAAGAAGGAAACTGAAAATTTGAAGACTGCAAGAATATTTTAAAGTATTAGGAAACGAGGCAAACACTAAAGGATCCTGTTACATATATGGGACTTTAGTAAAGCCTTTGACACCATTTCCCGCAGCATTCTCCTGGAGAAACTGGCTGCCCATGGCCTGGTCAGGCATACTCTTTGCTGGGTTAAAAACTGGCTGGGTGGCCGGGCCCAAAGCGTGGTGGTGAATGGAGTTAAATCCAGTTGGAGGCCGGTCACGAGTGGTGTTCCCCAGGGCTCAGTGTTGGGGCCAGTTCTGTTTAACATCTTTAGCAACGACGTGGACAAGGGGATTGAGTGTACCCTCAGCAAGTTTGCAGATGACACTAAGCTGGGTGGAAAAGTTGATCTGCTTGAGGGTAGGAAGGGACCTGGACAGGCTGGACCAATGGGCTGTGGCCAATTGTATGAGGTTCAACAAGGCCAAGTGCCGGGTCCTGCACTTGGGCCACAACAACCCCATGCAACGCTACAGGCTTGGGGAAGAGTGGCTGGAAAGCTGCTTGGCAGAGAGGGATCTGGGGGTGTTGGTCAACAGTCAACTGAATATGAGCCGGCAGTGTGCCCAGGTGGCCAAGAAGGCCAATGGCATCCTGGCTTGTATGAGAAATAGCGTAACCAGCAGGACCAGGGAAGTCATCCTTCCCCTGTACTCGGCACTGGTGAGGCTGCACCTCAAGTACTGTGTTCAGTTTTGGGCCCCTCAGTACAAGAAGGATATTGAGGTGCTGGAGCGTGTCCAGAGAAGGGCAATGAAGCTGGTGAAGGGTCTAGAGAACAAGTCTTATGAGGAGTGGCTGAGGGAACAGGGGTTGTTTAGCCTGTTTATTGCCCTCCACAACTACCTGAAAGGAGGTTGTAGCGAGGTGGATGTCGGTCTCTTCTCCCAAGTAGCAAGTGATAGGATAAGAGGAAATGGCCTGAAGTTGTGCCAGGGGAGGTTTAGATTGGATATTAGGAAAAACTTCTTCATGGAAAGGGTTATCAGGCACTGGAACAGGCTGCCCAGGGAAGTGGTCGAGTCACCATCCCTGGAGGTATTTAAAAGACGGGCAGACGAGGCGCTTAGAGACATGGTTTAGTAGTGGACAGGTATGGTTGGACCCGATGATCTTAAAGGTCTTTTCCAACCAAAGGATTCTATGATTCTATGATTTCCCTTAACAAGGGCAGGGCTAAGGGATAGTTTGCTTATAGTCCAAAAGTATCTAACTGGGAAAGGCCAAACTCTTCAGCAGAAAAAAGACATGCATGATGGTAGGATTCATCTGGCTAAATATAGATGTCTATACCTGAGCTGGTCCATCTAGAAGCTGTGTGTGTCAATACAGATCTAAGCAATACTCTCAGTGGATTGTAAAGCACAATTCATCTCAGTCTAAAGTAGACGTCTAAAACGGTTAGATGAATCACTCCCTTAAAGTTTCTATTTGCTCCACTGTCTGTGAAAGGCACCTAGTGTGACTAGCACAGTTGCAGCCCTCTGCTGAAGGTGCCCAAAGCTGGTTGAATCTTACTCCTAACATCTATGAACTGATTAGTAGAGATTAGTAGGAGTAGTAGAGTACAGATTACTGGTCAGTGCGATTAGTGATTGGAACATGTTATGAAGAACTGAGGTGGCTCTTCTTTCAAAGGCTTTTTAAAAATTAAGGTTACACTTTATTTCCTAGAAAATACGCCCTAGTTGAAACACGGCTGTTGGCCTTGTGCCAGAGGACTCCTCTGGCCTGTGTTGTACAGGGGGTCAGACTATCAAATCATAATGATTCCTCCTGGCCTTAAAAATCTGTGCCTTCAATCACTGCTAATGAATAGTGGCATGTTTTCAATGCCTTGTTAAGGGGCTCTTGATCAATACAGATGTGCCATTTACCTGCAGGGTTTTTCCCACAGTTGTTAGCTTATGAATATCAGACATGCTGAAGTTTTCCATCAGTACCAAAGGGCAGATTTAGCAGTCGCTCAGAAGGTGGTAAACTTCCCCCTTAGCACTCTGCTCCATGCTGTGCAGCCAGAAGTGAAGCTGCAGTGTAGCACAGCCTTTTCTATCAATGTCATGGCAACATCCAGCCCTGTGTAGCCAAATTTATCCTTGCATTGCTTAGTTTGCAGTGAAAATGGCTGAATTTAAAGCTTGGAGTTTAAGGAGAGTCTTTCCTGACTCAGTCTTTCCTGTCACTGACAGGTTTATCTGTAGTATAGGATGCCTTTATATCCATCATTTTCATAGATAAAGAAAAAATAATGGTGTGTACACGGCTATGCCATGAGTGTGTTGTATGCTACCCTTGTTTTCATTAAGTATAATGGCAAGCAAATGCATTAATTAAAGTTCATGTTCACAAATACAGTTTTGCTTTGTATTGCTGCCATTTAGGATGACTAACCAGGATTCACACACAGTAGCTGTGTTCTTGGGGTAGCTGGTATGAAATCACATTGTGAGTCAATACAATAACAAAACCACTTTTGACTGGTCTGAATACTTCACCAACTAAAAGATTTTCTACTAATTTTGTCAAATCTATGACATGCATAGTAGTTCCTGACACTTCCCTGCATTATTATCAGTGTTATTAGAAATCCTGCATGTTTAGCTTTTATTAAAGGGCTGATCAAGGATGGCATGGGGGAAGGGGGCGTTGAAGAATATTATAAACCCAGAAAAATCTGTTTCTCATGGGCTGAACAGTGATCAGTACCACTGGTAATAATCACTGTCTCATCCAATTTGTTTTCATCTCGCAAATGAGCACGGCTGGGAAAGCTGTACCTGAAAGCCTTAAATTCCTCGTTTCTAAAGCTGGATCTCCAGCTGCAGGTGCTCAGACATCTCCAAGGTACTATCAGCAAGCCCAGTCATAAATCACAGAGACTTGCTGTTTACCACTATGACTGATCTCCAAAACCAGGATCAATGCAGCTCATTCCTGAAACCTGAAAACAAGTGTATATATAAGAGAAAGTGTCAAGAAAGACAATATTAAAAAGAAGGTCAAACTTTAATTCACCTTGGTTCCCAGAAACATTCCTTAAAGCCTCCTGATGAGAACAATTTCACAGCCTGTGTGGATTGCATTATGCCTACCATTAAACAGAGTCCTTTAAAGATAGTTACTGACTCATTTTTATTCTAAAAAATCTTTACTGCGGTGACATCCCTTCTTATCTAATAAGGCAAATGCAGATTAATTAAATGTAGTTTTCAGTGGTGGTTTTGCTGCTAGGAGGCTCATTCCAGGTTTTGCCCCAGTTTTGGGCAATGGAGGGGCACCTTTTTGCACTGTTCCAGGAGAGGCTTGGAGAAAAGCAAGCACTTTGAGGCAGCGATGCATAGAGCAGTCTATATTCTCCATCACAGGGAACTGCCTTGTTGTGGGGAGAAGGCAAAATCAAAGCTCCTGCCAAACTAATTCCTTTCTCCTTGCACAAAGTCAAGTCATTACTCTGCAAAGAAAGATTGCTCTCTCTCTCACAATCTGGTCTAACTCCAGCATCCGGCACTGAGACACAGGAGGAATTCTCACAGCCTTTGGCATCTCTTTGCTGTGTGCCAGCTGAACCACAATTTGTTCCTTCCTGAATACATCCTGCAACTGAAGGAGCAGACTGTGCTATCATCATACTTGTACAAGGTGAGATCAAAGATCCTTCCAGCCCAGTATCCTGTTTCTGAGAGTGGACAGCAGCAGATGTTCTGGGAAGAGTGTAAGAAAAAGGCGAACTACAATGCCATTTCCCCAGTGTGTTCACCCTGACTCTAGAGATTTGTGCCTCACACACTTCCTCAGCTAGAGCCAAAATCTGCTCAACACTTTTCTCCATAAAACGTTTGCAACCAATACTGTACGTTGCTCTCCCTCAAGTTGATCCTCAAGGTAGCAATGCCACCATAAATCCGAAGTATCTATCGTTCATCTGGTTGCACTACATTCTCCACCAGTTACAACAAGAATCGGGCTTTCTCCTGGCAGGTTGCCTCTTTTCTACTGGCACAGCTTGAAACAGGAATCTCGATAAATGGGTAGGCAAACCCCGCTCTCTGACAGGGCTCACTAACAGCATATTTGTATAACTTTTCTGACTTTCATGGAGCTGGACTACGTTTTCACTGGACTGTGTCATTTTTAAAAGCTGAGCTAGAACAAAAGTTTTTGCACCTGTTACAGTTTTAGAGTAGAGCTGTGCATGCATGGCTGGGTAGATGGGCAAAGGAAACGTTCACACCATATTCTGGTGCCAACTTGAGCACTCAAGAAGACTTCTGTAGCCAAGAGAAAGAGAAGGCATGTTCCTCAGCTCTACAATTATCCTAGACAGATCAGCCTCCTCGCCTAGTTTCTAAATTTGGAGCTAAAATTCAGGCACATGAAGACTGTCCCCATTACTCCAACATTTTCCAGTTACCACTTTTGATTTAAAAATAAAACTAAGTGACTAGATCTCTGACAATCTGCGGTGGCCCAGCATCTTGCCCTGCAGCAGTTTCAACTCTGGCAACAACAACAGAACTTTTAGGAATAAAAGCTCTGACTGATTTTCTAGTTAACTTAATTTATTGTAATTAGCTTTACTTAATTATACATACAGCTGTTCTGCACCCTCAACATAGCTCAGGGGACTGTTTAAAGTGCTTAAGTCTAAATGTCATGTTTTAGCACAGTATAGAGCACAGTATTCTTCTCATCAGGATCTGGTGGGAGGGAAGGGCATCCAGCAGCCCATCTTTCTTTCCTCTCACTCTCTCCACACACTCTCAGCACATCTTCCTCCCCCGCTCCTTTTCTTCTTGGGCAAGGAAGAGATATCTGTTCCTCTGCTACATCTGACACTCGCTCAGTGCACTGAAGGGCTGCGGAGATCACCACCTTCGCCCCTCCCCAGAGTCTAGTAAGACTCACCCCATCTAGTCAGAAGAGGAATATGCCTCAAAGACAATCTTAACCTGGAATTTTCTTCTGCCTTTACACCACTAGGATATAGAGGTCTTCGTCTTTCCTTATCACAGATAAACAATGGAAATATTTACGATATTCCCATGTTACAAATCTCGTAAGGAGACCTTCCTTAAAGTAAAGCTTCATAAGGCCTTTTCCCACCCTGTTCGCAAAACATTCCTACGCTCCTAAAACTGGTTAATAAATTCTCTGGCTAAATCACCTCAGCAGCAAAAGGCAGAGCAGATCAAGCACTTACTCACATAAACAATCACCTGGACTCTTCCACTAGGTTTGTATTGTTTATTAAAAGTAGGTAATGACAATATTTGAGATAGACTGGAATTTTAATCCGCTTTTCTATCAGATGAGACTATGCAAGGTCACCTTCACTGTGATTCAGATACTCACGTGTGCACATTCCCTACACAGATAACCAGTGCTGTCCAATTTTGATTGTATTGTCATTTCACTTAAAATAGTTTAATTCTTTTCCCTTTATTAATCCAACAGAGTTTTGATATCCTTATCTTTACCAGATATTTCCTGTTTTGTCTAACTTTTGCAAGCAAGATGTAGAAGGTGCCAGAACATCTTGGGGATAATTACTCTTCAACTAATTTGAAGCAGTAACGATGATATTCTAGATTTTTATGGAGCAAATGTTTTATGTTTTATTAATTGCACTTGTTCTTTCCTTTGGTATTTTTCCTGATGTCTAATAGCCTTCCAGGTTTACTGTCTAAACTACTCCTATGCTGCACATCTCGTACCCCAAAAGAAAACTTTTATGATAGCACTCTAAAGCCCAGATGCTGCCCTTTGGAGAAAGAAAGTATTTATGAAGAAAACTTTAGTCAGAAGCATGTTCTCTACTTGTGATGGGGAATGTCTGGCAGACTGTGCCCTTTCACAGGCTGGGGCCTCATTCTGTTTGTCTAACACAATCATGGCTTGTATCATCCTAGCCAGGTACCTCAGAAAGTCTAACAGGTATAATCAACAAAAATCCCTATACCTTTTCTCCATACCCATCTGCCTCTTCCTTCTTCCTCTCCTTAACTTCCTCCCTCACTGCCAAGAGCATGGGACTGAACAGTTGGGTAATTTTGTCTTGTGTTGGGAACCTCACATCAAAGATTTGAGGCAGGCAGGGTGACCTGGCGGTGAGCTAAGTGGTCTCCTGGAGGCTGTTTTGGGGTAGTGTAGGGGTGGAACTGTGACAGAGCTGGTATCTCCCTGGGAAGGAAGCTGCTTACCCCAGACTTCTGCAAATCCTTCTAGGATTTTGCAGATAAGGACTGGGGAGCATATAAGGTCAGAGCACATCAGTTTGACTATGAAATGATTAGACACTTTTGTAAAAATCATTGAATATCTATGTACCGCTTAAAGCACCTGAATCTGCCTTTCCAAACCTTCAAACTGATATTCAAAGGGGAACTTGCTGCTGTATCCTATTTTTTGTATAAANCTTTAGGGGGACCTTTGTGGAATTCCTTCTTTAAAAAGCTGTTGAAAATTGCTTTTATTTCTTAGCATTGAACATGATTTTTTCTCAGTCTCTCTTTGCTACCCAGAGAAAGTCAGAGGTTTGTGAAGCTAAAGGGGTGGCATGTGTCTCACGAAGTA
>VYZW01058855.1:11194-30257 GCA_013401315.1 Balaeniceps rex | reverse complement strand
TCGCACCGAAAACAGCTGTTGTCTCTGCTGCCCTCCGGTGCGAGCGATAGGCTCAGGCACTCCCTGCAGCCGGAGACCTGGACAGCTGTATGTTCGTGCGGGAGCGCCGTCTGGGTCGCCACGTTCCTTCTGGCGATGGCTTTCGGGCGTGTGGAGACCATAGTTGGGTCCTCTCCTGGGAGGACGACGACCCCTAGTTGAGTTGAGTTAGCCTTTAGAGTCCGGAGGTGGGGGACTGCGCCCTGCCTCCGCGCCCTGCCTCGCAAACTGCCGCACCACGCCCCTGGTCGCTGCGCCCCTGGTTGCTCTCGCACCCTGAGGGCTGCTCTTGTGCATGAGGGGGTTTGGCCGCCGTCACTCTTGTCCCCGCCCACTCTGAGTCAGAGCTGCCGCATGTCAGCAGCTCCCTCTTTCCTGCGCTCGGGTGCGGGGGGGAGCTGGTGTGCCCTCTCTCGCCCTGTGCTTTTGGCTTCGTGGGTTTTGCCGCCTTAGGAAGGGTCCCCCGTCGCGATCCTCCACTTCGGAGCCCTTCGCCTCGGTGACTTCACTTCTTAGCATTTCCAAGAAAAACTGAAGTGGACATATTAAATACATAAATATTTTCCATTACAGAGGCTAATGCTATTCATTCATGAACACTTCTGTTGATTTATGATGTAGTATAATACAAGGAGCTTATATTCTGCTGATACATTCAGATAAGGAAAATTGGAGGCTAAAGTGTTTTACGGTGTATCTTCAAAATGTGCATAAGCTTAATAAGCAGAAACTAAACATTTTCTCAGTTGCAACCTGAAGAAGGAAGGATGGGACCCCAAAATTACATGTAACATTCATTAATACATTTTGGGGCCCTTCCTTACTTTTTTAAGAACTGATATTTTGAGTGTGCTCTTGTATTCTGAACTTATAAAACTATGCTAGGAAATGGAACCACTCTGCATACTACCCACCAACCTGTAGGGTGTCAAAGTAGGTTACATGGTACCACTGTTATATTCTGTCTGAGAGATTTTAATAAGGGGCAGCTACGTTCCAACTTAGTTTCGGCTCCTCAGTGGTCTTACAGAGATTGAAGAAATGCAATTTCAGGTGAAAAAAGGCATGGTGAGATGTATCAAGATTCATATATGAAATAAAATTCTACATTTCTTGTGCCAGAGAAAGATGGAAAAGAGCAAAAAAGCAACCTGAGCTGAAACTGTTACAGCCCAAGAGCAGCTGAAGGTCTAATAACACCTCCCTACAGGAGAACACCCTACTGAAATTTTCATGCAGAGGGCACGGTATCCCTCAAGTCCTCATTTTTACCTTTCAACATACTAATAGCATTGCTAACTCATTGAGAACCAACTATGGCCTAAGAATCTAAAAGCATGAGACACAACTGTAAATCAAAGAATTAGGATCATTAGCTCAAAAGTTAGCTGTGTCAAATCCCATTTTACGTACACTAAAGGGAGTCAAAGATGCACAGTGTATTTGAACAGGTTGGCCATTCCATGTAGACAGTCATTCACTCTTCTGCACTACCTTTAGCATTCCAGTCGTTAACTATTACCAAGGTTACAAATATTTATTTCTAGTTTTGATTTTTCTAACTTTAACCAGGGGCTGTTTTGTTAGATTAAACTGACAATTTACAATAAGGTATCTCCTTGCTACATATGTATTAGCTGCTCAGGTTACTGCATAAATTTCTGTTCAATAAAATAAATGGGTTGATTTCTTATATTTGTATTAGAAACAATGTTTCCACAACCCAAATACTTGATGTTGCAGTTTTCTGTATCTATAACAGTATTAAAAATCTTGCCAAATATGGCTATCAGAACCAGACTGTTCCAGTATATTCACACACAAGCATTGTTTTCCTTATAATATTTTTTAGCTACTTAAAGAAGGAGATGTGGAAAGTTTTCTTAGACCATCTATTTTTACTGAATTGGACATCAACAGTAGAAACAATAAATTATCCAGTTCACTTACAGGGTACCAGGTAGCTTCTGTCGGCTGCTTTTTGAATTATTATAAAGTAGCTTATGTCATGGTTATTTCTGAGAGAAAAATAAGGTTGTCTTTGCACAGTAACCTGATAGAAAGAACAAATTACCCCTTGGAATTCCACTTTGAACTGAAATAAGTTAAAGAAAAGGTAGATTTCAGTTCAATTTTTGTCATGAGGGAGGTTTTTAGGATGCTAAAATCATATTCAATGCATTTCTGTTGTCATAAATTGTAACTACAGTTGTGTAAGCTTACATTCAGTTCTATCTTATTTCTTTTTCCTTTTTCCTTATTCTATACTCTAAATATCATTAATCTAAATGGAGGTTTCAGAAAAAGCTTATTAAAAACTTTATCAATATGTAATACACATTTTGGAAAAGAGGTGGAATACATCCCTCAAGGAGGAGTATTAATCAGAAAGTTTAGAAACTAAAGGCAGGGTTTCCAATCTCTTTCAAATGTATGAAACAAAGATCTTCATAAAAGCAAATGTATTCATATGAACTCTCTACTTTTAGAAACTTAGTCAAATTTTGAACGTTTGCAAAAAATATAAGACGTGATTAATAATATGGTACAAATTTTCCCTTTTTTAAAAAATAAATCTTTTTACTTCATTGCAATATTTTGCACCAAAGAGCAAAACCAAATATTGTCAAAATGCAGACAAAGTCAGTTTACAGGAGAAAAAATACCATTTTTTTTAAATAGCAGTAAATATGACAAATCATTAATGTAATGAACTCTCTTACCACACCTTTCCAATAGTTCTGCCAACACCACACACCCATTTTAAAGTTAACTGGAAGTTGCACAGACAAGCTATGTTCAGAGTTAAAATATAGCATAAGTTCTTAGATTCACCCTTATTTTTCCTTATTTATACCTAAAGGTATCATTGACCAATTGACTAACCATTTAATGATGGTTTGTGGTAAGTAAGCTCTAATGAAGACAAACCCAGCTCAGCAAATTTGATGTGGTACTCCCCTCCTAAACCTCATCACCAAACTGCCTAGAGGCATCCAACAATGAAAGGTAACTGTACAACAGGTCATACAGACACAGCATGGAAAATATTTAACTACCTCTGCAGTGTTTTTCACCCTGCTGGACCAGAAATGTAAAGCAGAGGATGATTTATACAAGAGAAAGAATTACCAGCAAGGGAACTGCTGTGATGTTTCTCTTACTGTTTTTTCCTTTTTTTTTCTTTAATGACGATGAGTATATGATTCAGTTACATGCTAGATACATGAGGTAAGAAAGAAAGATACTGTAGGAAAGGCCAAGGAGAAGAGGAAGAAGAAAAAGAAAGAAGATGTGCAAGTTCAGAAGGATCAGGCTGAAGTGAAGAGACTGTATTAGGGATGGCGATCAGGGACTATGTCCATTGCGTTCTTAAAGTTGCAAAGACTACAAGGCAAACCTAGTCAGAACTATTGGAAATAATTATTTAAATAGAGGAGAAGAAATTTTTAATAAGCATAATTTCAAATAACTCTATAACTGTTCTAATTTAGATCAGTGAAAATATCACCCAGTAATTTCATTTGGAATTTTAAGGAAGAAGAGAAAAAGGAAAGCCAAGAATGAACAAGAGAGGAGAATATGAAAACACAGAATCATGAGTCTGGCCCAGCTTTCAAGAACTATTTAATTATTGATACAGTCTATCACTGAATTTAATATAATTACAAGACAGGAGTTTTGATTTAAGGAAAGGTACATGTAAAAACTGTGCAGTTGCTAAAACTGCGTACAGAAATACTGAAGAATAGTTGGTAATTCCAGTGCAAAAAAAGAACTGAAATTATTTTCTTTTTCTTTAATATGTTTTAGGTTTCAATAGGAGAATCATATAAATGTATGAGCTAAAGGCTGTTTTACTGTTTTGAAATATAACACTGATTATAAATAATGGAAAATCTCATAGCAGTAGCTTGCAACATTTTTCAAAAATGGATGTAAAGGTATTGAATGCCATTGCACCTTGCTAATAAGTCATTCAGACTCTAAGGGTAACTGTAGGTATAGAATCCAAGCTCTTTGCCTGAATATTAAATACTTGTTAAACAGACATTTACAGACAAAGGAAATTCACCATGTGTTTCTGAATTACCAAGCACGATATTAATATTCAATTGGTGATCTGCTGTGTAAAAAGAAAGACCTGCTAGAGTCTTAAAATGCTAAATGCATGTCTCCGTTTACTGTAACTGCATACTAAAAGCACTGCTCTGTCATACATTAGAAAAAAAAGTTCAAGAGCCATTATAATGTAGGAAAAGTCCAATGCAAGGTACTTGGTTTAAGTTCTTAGAATTAATTGAAGTCATAAGCACACTAAAAGAAGGAAAAAAAAATCTTTGCCTGCATGAATCTATGGTACTTTTCTTCTTAAAATTATATCTCTCCTAGGCTTTTGTATTAATCAGTACTTGAAAGGATTTCTGTTAGAGATGAGTGAACTGTTCTGGTTAAATTAAAAGCTGATTCAAACCTTTTGCCATCATTTGCGCTTATTGAACCATACTTAGTAATGTTCAAATGTGTTTGGCTACAGATTTCTTCTTATTCTAGCTAGGGAAAACAGAAGAAAATTACAGTCTTCCTACTGTGCTGAGTCCATCCAGGTGAATTCACTGAGATCATATGATCTCAGAAGATGCTCAGGGCAACCACCTGAGCTGACTTCAGGCATATAACATGAAACTAATTCTATATCTTATGTAGGCAGCCAGTCTGGGGATGGGGCGAACAGAAAAGGGAAATCACATAGTCTGTGTTTAAAGGTATATGTTGGCCAACACCAGGAAATCTACATTGATAGTATGTGAATAGGACCTGATTCTCCATCCCCTTAAAGGCAGGAGGCATCTGCCAGAAGCACTGCACTCTTCTCTTCCTTGCTCTGTTCTCAGAGGAGGAAGTATGGAGGTGGTTTTGTCCTGTACAAAGCAGTGTCTCAGACTTAATATATTACAGCCTCTGTCACTGACTACCTATTACAGCAAAGAGCATCATAGCACTGCAGACTTTAGAGAAATGTCTTGGAACCTGCAGTGCTTTGTGGTCTATGGCTGAAGTTAGCCTAGGCAGTTACATCTTCTGTGGTTGTATGGTGTGGCACTATGACTACTGGTCATCAGATATGCGCAGAGGGTTAGACCATCATGCACGTGGTCTGGCCTTCTTCATATATCTTTGAAGGGATGAAGCTTGAAAATAGCATCCTATGTTCCAGCAAGATGATACCTGGGGCATACTCCCCTTCCTCCCATCAGAAAGAATTTCAGGAATAACATTTTGAGGAAGTGCCTTTCCTCAGCATTCCCAGAATTTCAGGCAGGACATTTCATTCACCATCTGCTATAGATGGGCTCCTGCAAGAGAGGGAATGAAGGAAAATTTGTAATTCAACAGACATTATTACAACTACTACTGTATCTCTGAATGACAGGCTTCTAAAGAGAGTGAATTATACCCTTTCTAAATAATGTAGCCATAAGATTTCTGCAGCAAGTAGTGTATAAGAGTATGTATACCATAAATAGATGATTCACTGTTTCAAGACTTGTGCCAGGCAACATCTCCTGCTTCTCTCATTTCCCTCTTCTTCCCCACCTTCTTCTGATGAGCTTTGAGATAGCAAGGAAGGGAAGATTTGGAGGATTGCCTCAGATATCTTCAATACAATGAAGCTGGCAGTGAATTTGCTTATGTCAGAAGCTGGTTTTCCAGTGATCATCAGGTGTTAGGATGGTCCAGGCTCCTAAGTATGATAATGCCTGCCTTGAACATGAAGATGAGAGACATAAGTTATTAATAGATGTGACCTTCTTAGTCTGCTGAACCTACCACAAGTCATTCAAGATGTAGGGGATATCATAGTCCTACAGACAGCTGCTTACCCCATTCACCAACAGTATTTTGAATACTGAATAGACTATACGAAACAACAGCCATGACACTAGGTAATATTGGAGATGACACAGAAGAGGAATAAAGGACACTGTCATACAATGGAAAATTCTGCCCATTTTTCCTTGAAACATTGAAACAGAGAAAGAGTTTGCAAAATGGCTCTAGACATTGTGGGCCTCCTTTCCTCATCCCATATGCAATAAGGCAGTGGCCTATTATGTGACCTTCCTAAGAGATACTAGCAGCTGCAATGGGTGGCACTTCCAAGCTGTGAGTGTGAAAGGTAGCACGAGGGATTTGTTGAATGTGAGCACTTCTATCGAGCTTGCTGTTGTGTCATAAGATGTGCCTGAGGCAGGCAAGTCAAATCGGTCACATGCTCTAGTAATCAGTGTTGCTTAAACAAGGCCACAGGAGAAATCTTTCAGATAGCCATAAGTAAGGAGAGTAGTTCACAGACATAAATAACTGAAGTTCTACTCATAGGGAGGAACAGGTTGGGACACGGTATGCCACTGTGTCCTGCAACAATTTAAAGCTGAAGACATTAGCAAGCAGTGCTTGCTGATCACTTTTTTCCTGAGGACTTCTTTACCCAACAGCACATAAGCAAGCACGTCCTTTCTGATGCCAATAGGACATAACTATGAACTGGGAGGCATATCCAAATTTCATGCTAGTCATATGCAAATCATAAGCAAAATCTGATTTATCTGCTCTATAATCAACATTATACTTCCAGGATGACATCATATTAGGGTTTAGTACTATGTGTATGTAGTCACTACTAGTAAGTGACAATGTTATTACAGCCAGTATCAGTCTAATTGATTCAGAAGTTTACAACACACTCATCAGTGCATTACATAAATCTATTCAAATAATAAGGAAGGTTTTAACAAATTTATATGCTACCAAGAAAGAAGAATGGAAAAGCCTGAACAAAACCAGCATTTTGTTTCTTCTGAGGTAGCATGTCTCTTTCTTTGTAGTTCTATTTAAAAAGAAGCATATAGCTGTATTGCCTCAGGAAGCACCAAGAAAAGATATTATTCTATCACAAAAGCATGATTTCCTCCCTGTTCTCTCATTACTCCCAGAGGTTAGCAATTTGCTACTAGCTGAACAATGTCAAATGCTGTCTCAGCAAGACTGAACACCACATGGGACTTTAAGGGAAGGAGAGGGGGAAAATCACAGTTCCAGTTTTCCTTCTGTCCAGTTTCCTCCTCTAAGTAACTCGTCCCTTTCTCTGTCCAGATTCATTTTTGCAGCAAAGAGGCTGGGAAGACAGTTTGAAATGTTGTGTCTCAGCCTAAATAAGGGTAATAGACTGAGACCCAGAACTGTTATCAATTTGTGCCCACTGAACTAATAATTTTGTACACATGTGACATAAAGCCCATCCCACAGAATCCTTGTACCTTAATTCATATTACTTCTATCTTAATTTGAAATTCTCTAATTCGGAAAAATTTCTACTTGTAGTCACTTGTTCTTTTTTGGGGACTATGACTGCTTCTTTTCTTTTCTTTTTATTTTCTCCTATAGTAGATGTGTGACTTGGTCATTTTTGAGGTAACATTTCAAATAACTGTTAGGTGTGGTATATAACTACGTGTTAATCTAATTTATGATAAAACCGTACGGTTAAATTTTATGGTTATTTCTTTTTATAATGAGAGACCAGAAAGAGAGACCAAGACTTTAAATTAAACATGCAAAGTAACCTTAAATACAGAAAACTTGTTATGAGGTAATATTTTATTGAATTCCTTTAGAAAAAAAGTGTGTTAAATGGGCTGATGCTTTTAGTATTGACCCAATGACGTGTTATCAGAATACATTACAGGACACTGATTTATATTTTTCTGTACATAAATATTTCTTTTTATTCATAGAATGCTATTTTCGTTACTGAGATGCTAATAGATGTTAATAAGGCTCTCTATTATTCAGTATCCATTCTGTTATCTTATTCTATATTGCCTTGATAGTTTCAAATATTACTTTTTCTTGAAAGATGCTCAACAAATTCATACCTGGCACAACCTTTCAGAAGTAAGTGGAACTGCTTCAGGGATTAGTTTGCTCATTGTATCTAAAAGTTTCTGAACTTGAAGTATAGACATTTTCTGAAAGTGACTACAAAAATGACATTGTGCGTTCCAATATTTATTGCCTTACAACGATTCCCAGAACCAATGTGTTCAGATTACAATAAATGTAGGCCTAGATTCTGAGCTTTGGTTGAGCTGCGTTCAGTGCACATTGAAATAAATCAATAAAGGGAGGCAGGGAAGGACGATGGGAGGAAGGGAAAATGACATTAAAACATTTTAGTGGTCCTGCAGTCCTGAACCTAGTCAGTCAAAAATCTAATAAATCCCTCCCAGAACACTTGAAGAATGCCAGATACCCAGCCTCAGAAAGTGACACAGGTGACCAAAATGGAGTGAAGCACAGATCACATTCAAAGGCTCAGACTTGGCCTGTGCAAAGCATTAGATCTATTTGATGCCTTTTAAAAATCTGTCTGATAAGTGTAAACTGGAGTCTGAAAGTCAAGCTGAGTGGTGCAGTTGACACGCCAGAAGGACGGGATGTCATCCAAAGGGACCTGGACAGGCTGGAGAGATGGGTCTGTGCGAACATCATGAGGTTCAACAAGGCCAAGTGCAAGGACCTGCACTTGGGTCGGGGCAACCCCCGATATCAATACAGGCTGGGGGCTGAAGGGATTGAGAACAGCCCTGCAGAGAAGGACTTGGGGGTACTGATGGATGAAAAGCTGGACATGAGCCAGCAGTGTGCGCTTGCAGCCCAGAAGGCCAACCATATCCTGGGCTGCATCAAAAGAAGCGTGGCCAGCAGGTCGAGGGAGGGGATTCTGCCCCTCTACTCTGCTCTGGTGAGACCCCACCTGGAGTACTGCATCCAGCTCTGGAGCCTTCAGCACAAGAAGGATATGGACCTGTTGGAGCGAGTCCAGAAGAGGGCCACAAAAATGATCCGAGGGCTGGAGCACCTCTCCTATGAGGACAGGCTGAGAGAGTTGGGGCTGTTCAGCCTGGAGAAGAGAAGACTGTGGGGAGACCTTCTTGCGGCCTTTCAGTACTTAAAGGGGGCCTATAGGAAAGATGGGGACAATCCTTTTAGCAAGGCCTGTTGTGACAGGACAAGGGGTAATGGTTTTAAACTAAAGGAGGGTAGATTTAGGCTAGCTATAAGGAAGAAATTTTTTACAATGAGGGTGGTGAAGCACTGGAACGAGTTGCCCAGAGAGGTTGTAGATGCCCCATCCCTGGAAACCTTTAAGGTCAGGTTGGAGGGGGCTCTGAGCAACCTGATCTAGTTGAAGATGTCCCTGCTCACTGCAGGGGGGTTGGACTACATGACCTTTAAAGGTCCCTTCCAACCCAAAGCATTCTATGATTCTATGATTCTATGAGCTGAATTTTGTTCAATGTGTCTCCCAACAATAAATAATCCAGTAAGAATTTAGTCAACAGTCCTGATGATTATATGACCACAATAGAATACAATTCACTTTTCTACACCTATATTGATGACACAGTACTGACACAGCAAGAAGGATGGTGATTTGATGTTGATCACTAAGCTGGCAGGTATGAAGCTGAATACTCAAGAGGATCAGACCACAGGGGAGGCATTGCCATTGTTGTTTTTCCAATCAGCCTAGTTAACTTGCTTTCCTCTTAAATATGTTGTGTAGGAACAGATTCAAATAGTTACCATACTAAATGTTTCAGAAAGCATGACACCTTTTAAGTCCTATCTTTTTCTTTTACAAAAAGTGTACAAAATCATTAGATAGTTCTAAGGATAGTGTGTAAAACAGGGTTGTGCTTTAGACCTCACAAATGTTTCAGTGGAATAGTGCTGCCAATTTATAGTCTAGGCTTTAGTGGCAAGTGATTAAACCTTGACAAAATATCCTTCTAAAACAGCACTGCATGGAAACATATTATTCTTTATGATTAATGCAGTGAAGTGTGCGCTGTAAGATTTCCAATTCAGTTGTATGCATTCAGAGAACTATCATTACTGTAATATGTTAAAAGGTCCAAGCTGCGACTGAATAATGGCTGTGAGTTACAGAGGAAAGGAGTTCTTGGAAGTCTTTTATACAAACAGGAGAACTAAATGCTCATTGTGAAACATGTTCCTTTGAGCCATACTAAACATAAGGCTATGCATCACAGTATATTGCGCAGAACTTCCACAGACGAGCAGCTGTGGCAGCAAACTTCAGAGGAATCCAGTTTCCTTTTTCATCGCAGCTGCAGTGTCAAAGAGTTGTCAGGTTAAAAACTTTCCAGGTGCTACAAAATGATGTAATACCAATAATTAAAGAACATTTGGAAAGTTTATTTTAGTCCACTTGACGTTCCTATACTGTCAACAGTATAGGTGAACCCATCAGCTTCAAAACAGAATTGTTTTATAATAAGGAGTTACAAATAATAATAATAATGCTTTTTAAGTTCTCTGATATGAGTCAGAGTATTTCAAGCCCAAAACAACAAAAGGGATATTCCAGGCCATATAATGTCATACTTGGCAATAAAAAAAAGCAGAGGAGGGGATGTCTTTCAAGTTAGCTGTTGTTCAGAGACTGTCTGAACATCAGTCTGCTTGTGGGAGGTAGTCAATTATTGCCTTTACATCACTTCTTTCCTTCACTTATTAAACTGTCTTTACCTCAGCCCATGAGTTTTCTTGCTTTTGGTCTTCCTATTCACTCCCCAGTCCACTAGTGGTGGGGAGCGAGCTCTTGGCTGCCTGGGTGCTTAGCTGCTGCCTGGGGTCAACCCACTACAACTCTAAATGTTTGTCAGGGTTGCAGGCAGGTGTGTGGACTGCTGACTTGGCCCTGGGCTGAGGTTAAGTTAACTGAATGGGATGTGAGAAACTACAGGACACGACATGAGAAATGGCTGGACATGACAGACAGCAGTCTAAGAAGCTGCTGGGGTTATAGACTGTGCCACAAAGCTGTGTAAGGGGAGTGACAGGAAAGGGCTGAGCCTCACAGACTGCTGCAGGGGGGGTCACTGGCTCCCCTTGGGAGTGTGTTTGTCCAAGGCCAGCACTGCTGGGGTAACTGTGCCAGTAATGCTGCGCACCACTGTCACCCACATAGTGATAGCAAAAATACTAAACTGGGTATGGATGTAACAACGCTGGGACTGAAGGTGAAAAAATAAATAAGGGAAGTTTTTTTATCTGAGAGGACAAGGATGGTGAAAAGAAGGTCAAGAATGAGAAAAAGTGATAATAATGTATGTAAATCATTTCATTGGTGCTGTCCAGGGGTACTTGTCAGGCAACCCTGTGTTTGACTGACTAAACCCCAAGGGGTGGAACAAGTCTCACTGGATAAACCCCTACAATGGAAGAAGACTCAGTGGAGATGGGCAAGGGTGATGTGTCCATGAAGCTCAGAGAATAATGCAAAGAAACTCACTTTATCTCAACATAAAGGGGACCAGAGGATGGCCTTTGTTTTCGATAAACAGCTATCAACAGTTGAGTGTTTCAGCTGGTGGTGTAAATGTATCTCCAATTCTCCTGAGTTCATTAAAACAGTGTGAAGCATGGTGTTCCCTCACCAATATTATGGGAAACATTCCAGGTCCCTGGACTGCAAAATCAAGTCAGACACCTGTGTTATGATCAGAACAGGTTTCCTGTTCTGCTCCAGGCTGTGCTGGTCAGGCCAGGGCTGCTCGCCAGGGACCTCCAAACGGCCTCAATCACATGCTTTACTTTACCTTACAGTTTTTTTCCCCTGTTTCCTTCTCCTGGATAAATAATTCTCATCCATTAAACTTTTTCTCCATTTGTTCCAGTTTTACTGATTTTACATACTTTTGAACCAGTGGCACCTGTTTCACTATTTTTTGGCATCTTTTGCTTAGATTCAGTTCCTGATACTCCCCTCCCACAACTTCTGTAGTTTCTGCCTTTCTTGTCTTAGTAGCTTAGGCCCAGGTCAGGTGGGGCCCGCTACTTTTCCCCTTACATTTTCTGCAGAATCCAGAAATTTCTCATCTTGATACTCTGTTAGTCTGGCCATGAGACAGGGCTATCTATCTGCACCCATACCTTAAGAAAGACCAAGGAGTTTTTCAAGCTCAAAAGAAAGTTTGCGAATAGAAGCTAGAACAAATAATGTTTTCTAAATAAAGAAAATACACTGAAACTTGGTAGGACAAAATAGAAGTAAATAATTCTCCCACTGCCCATTTTGCCCTTTCAGGTTTCCAGAATGGTCAGTAGAGTTGTCTGCCTGTGGCAGATGCACCCACCCTGACAAAGACTGGGCCGTTGTTACCTTTCGCGCCTTTGTTACCTTTCGCACCTTTGTTACCTTTCGCGCCTTTGTTACTTTTCATGCCCTACTTTTCGCACCCTTACTGCCCTATTGTGGCTGTTGTCCCGTACACGGTCGATGGTAGATAGAGCCTTTTGCCTTTAGGAACAGGACATGACCATATATGACCACAGGTCAGATTCGACTAGGGTATAAAAGGAGTCCCGCCCGGGGGGCAAATTGAGTTGGTCCTCCTCGGAGCAGCAGGTCTACAGTTGAGGACTCTCCCCTTGGGTCAGGACGCTGCCCAAGGTAACTCCTCGAGGCTGAGAGCCCTTGCCCTATTAGGTGAGTGATTGTGCATTTTGAGTCATCATTCTGAAGCTTAAGAATTCTTAAGTTGGCTGTCTAGTATTAAATTTCCGTTGTCATCCTGAACCTGTGGTTTACTAATGTTTGTCAGAGTACCAAATGCTTTTGATTAGAATAAATATTATTTTTTGTTACGTCACCTGCCTAATTTGACTTTGTGCATCTCTGCGACACTGCCTCTACTTCACATCACTGTTTGCAAACTCCTCTTTCTCAAGTGTGTCTTCTGCTTCAGAAGTAACATCTCACTTCCTCCAAAGGGTACATGTGATTTAGTTTTCACATAAATTTAGCACAACTGTGAATGATAAGACAAGCTCCCTTGATTATCACAGTCTATTGCACATACTTACAATTTTTCTACTCTAGCCATGGCCACTATCAAAGGAAGTATATGAACATGCCCAATATCTTTTATTTACTACATCATATATTTCATTCACACCTTAGTGATGACCACCTTGAATAGCGATTTCCTGTCTTTTAATATTTGCCTGTAAAATCCCACATACACTAGGGATTTATTTATCAGCATAAATAGGGGGAATAGAATAAAAAATCCATCTTTAAATATTAGTTGTACCTCACTTTAGACATGAAATAATAAAAGGATTTAAACATAATACTACAATATTTGCATGGTGTCTTTACAAGACACTATTAAAAATGCTTATTAAAATTAAGCAAAGAAGCATGAATACTGGAGAAACTTTATTTTCTATATGTTTCATAGGCAATTATTAAATTTCTGGTGAATGTCATTAAACTAAATTCTGCACTTACTAATATGAAAGTGAAGTAATTTCAGAAATTTTTAGTAGGACATCTGCAAACCATCTTTACATATATGAGCTTAGTCAAGTTCCAGGCTTCATTAGTGAAAAAATAAAAAGTAAAAAAATTATTACATACATTATCTAAATACTATGTACAATATCTAAATCTCATTAATCAATATCTAATATCTATTAATAATGTCTAATATCTAAAGCCTACTACCGATTTTCCAAGGATATTATTGTGTTTTATTTATAAAGGCCCCAATAAGGTTCTCATGTCCAGGTCTGGGAAACTAGCTGTTAGACACTGCATAATTGGCTATGGTGTCTGAAAATGAGATTCACCTACCACAACATGTTGATCTAGTAAATATGGAAACAGACTTATTTCTGCTGCTCACTAATGTTAAATACACAGTTTTTGTGGCATAGTGATGATAGCAGCTCCTCCCCAAGCAGAAGGGAAATAACACACGATACAGAAAACCTGACTTTCATTTCATCCAAACCAACAGTTTCATATATCACTGAATGTGAATGGTATCATTTACCTCCCTTCAAAATATTGCGGTCTACAGACCAGGGAGTATTACTGATTGCAGCTGTTCTGTTTCACTTGCTGAAGATTTTCTACTTTATGCAAAACAGTGACACAATCATTAGCAGTGGGAACCTACTTCCTTTCTCTAGCTGAAATAACAGGCTGAAGTTCACACAGTTTCTGTCTTTCCCTCTCCAACCCAGTTGTGGGATTTTTTGTTTTGTTTTGTGTTGGGTCCTTTTGGTTTTTGTTTGTTTGTTTTATTCCAGTCAAGATGTATGATCTTTAATAAGAAACATTTAATGAATCCTCCTTAGGTCTTCTGAAGCACTGTAACCTGATGGTTGGAGAACTCTTCAGGAATGGGCACATGACAATAAAATCTTACTGCAAAGGAATTTAACCTAGGTATCCTACAGTTTGTGTGACTGCTTTTGTGTGAAAGCTTTTAATACAAAGTAGAACAATTATCTTCTAGATGTGCTTTGCATGAGGCTGGCAGGCATCCTCAGACAGCATTTCCCACAGTTCTAGCATGTTCCCAGATTATACCATGTCTAGCTCCTTACACAGTGACTTTTATTTTAACTAGGTGTCCTACTAAACAGGAAATCCCTGTTATCACTTTGAAATTTTATCACGTTGGTGTAAAACGACCATTCAGGGTATAAGGCATTAAAGAAAAACACCTGAAAATTTTATATTGTGCCAATTTAAATTTATTCTGTTTATTTGTATTGGTAGCAGTTACTAATTAAAACTTCAGATCAGAATTCCAGTGTTCACTAATAACCATGTGGAACAATGTTCCCTTAGACTTCTCCTGAAAACAGTGTTCACTTTTAGCAATGACAAAAAGGTCATCTGTCATTCACAGCAAGAAATATTAGATATGTTGAGAGTTTGAGTGAGGTTGGAATGTGAAAAATTACTTGTTCAGTTTCTTTTTTTTCCTATTTGTTTTATGTTCTGCCATTTTTAAGTCTCTTTTTTGTTTTCTTCACATAAATTTGCAAGATTGATGTAGCAATTAGCCAGATAGGACAGAGGCTCATTATTCTGATTTACTCCTGAGAGACAGCAGAACTTTGTAGTAAAAAGCAGAGCCAGATATGTGTAAAAAAGAAGCAAACTGAAAAATCAGTTTTCATGAGTTTAGAAAAATCACTGGAAATTAGCACTGAAATAATATTGGAATAGTAGAACAAAAAAAATTTGAGAAGTAGCTGAAACTCCAGGGAGAACATAGGTTTCATCTTTTGAGGAGGCTGCTTATGTGGAATATTATAAACTCTTTGTGGAGGACAAATAAGTGAGGAATTGCAACTGTAAGAAAAGCTTGAACTATTGCTCAGACAGTGCAGTGACAGTGATGCTTGTGTGTAATTTTTTCCTGATGAAACATCTACAGCTGAGAGTTTGTGTAAAACATAAATAGCAACTTCTCTCCATGATCACTGAAATTAGAAACATAGGTAAGGGAGAATGTTAGTAAGTTGAGAAAGTGATTTATGAGTTTTCTGTTAAACAACTCATTAACATGGATCAAAGATGTCAAGGAGCTTATTAAAATATTACTCAAGAAGGCATATTAATAAAAATAAATATTAAGCCAAGATCCTAGTGTAGCTGGATGAAATTGCACATTTTTTGCATCGTAAATTGGAACCAAAATATGAAATGTCAATATTTTTTTGAAACAAAATGCTATTAAAGTATTACATTTTGTCTTGTCAAAACATTTTTGTTTGATAAGGTCGAAACATTTTGTATAGATAAGATGAAAAAGTTTCACTTCAGTAGTATCATTTAGAATATAATAAACAATAGTCAAAATGAGGATGTCAATATGAAATATTTTGACAATATTGAGGTTTTATGTTACAAAAATTCTGCCTATTTGTTCTGTAATTTGGAGGTGCGGGAGAGAATCTGTCACAGTACAATGTAATAGTGAGAAAAGAACTGTCCTAAGAAAGGTATTAGCTAACAAATGCTTTTATCAAAACTATTAAACTGTGACATGGTAATTTATATCAAAGTTACCAAAATAGAAGTGCTGGTGTTTAGTATTATCAAGTCTTGATATTAATAGTTGGGAATGGCCTTTTTAGGCATTTAGTAAACACTTCTGTTATAACCAAGGAGAGGGAAATTGGGCAAATTTGGGAAACAAAAGGTGTATAATTTGTAATAGAGAATTTCATCACTCATGAGTTTTTTCTCGATTTGATCCAGACAATACAATTCACTAATGAAGCTTTATGGAAAGGAGAAAATAAATACAACTGTGCTGTTTCAACAGTTATGTTATCCAAATGCATTGCAGATGAGTTATGCATCATCACTTTATTTTAATTTTTTAACTTAAATATGACAGACAGTCCGGGCGGGGAGAATGGTCACTGCAATGGAGAGGGAAAGGAAACATTGCTTGTTTTAGTCGTATCTGATGAGGCAAACCAAACATAAAAATCTAGATCAGTGAAATAATTCAGTCTGTCTTAAAAAACTGAGTCACCAGTTCTCAGATGAGTCATCACTGTTCATAGAACTAATATAGCATCATAGATGTGCATAGCACTTACAGGGTTCATTTAGAAAAATATCATTTCATTGCCAAGGAAATAATTTGCAACTTTTCAGTAGTTATAATTCGAAGGAGACAAATGCTCCTAGGTTCACAACACCAAAAGTGTCTGCACTGCATTCTAATAAACCTTTGCCCAGACATTTCTACAGACAAATTAATAGAATGATTCTCAGAAGTGTTAAGAAAACACTATTATTTTTGGTTACTGCTAAAGCTCCTAGAAAAGCAGAAGTATCTTTGATATCATCAAGACATTTCTGGAAAGTGAAAAAAAAAAACAAAACCCAACTTCACAAACCAGTTACATGACAGTGGTATTATTCTAAAACAAGAAAAAGCGTTTATTATTGTCAACAGTGGCACTGTCTACATGTGATCCTTTTCATATGTGGCTTTGCAACCCATATACTGAACGATTGTACGTGAATGAAGAAAATGCATTTTCAGTTAAAAAATGCAGATGAGAAACTTGGCTGAACACAGATGATTGAAACTTTAACTTACTTTAACTTTAACTTAATCTTGGATGAAAAGAATAGGAAATATAAAAAAAATGAGGTGTACCTATTGTTAGCACACCCTATGACCAGAAACCCCACATGACCCTATAGGGGGGCTCTTCACAAGGCAAGCAAGACTGCTGTCTGTTTGATGGGTAGGTAACCTTCCTCCAGATGGAATAGAATTAATTACAATCCGAAAAATGTTCTTAGTGAAGAGTATTATACCAAACTATACTTACACTAAATAAAGAGATTTTGTAAAAAGTACTACAGAAAAACTATGGAAATTTCATTAAAAATACTACAATGTTCATGGCTAAAATAAAAAAAGTGTATGACAATTTTATTTGAAGTGTGTAATGCTGCTCCTCAGAAGATTCAACATTGTGTACAAATGGACATGGAGACTGAGAGCTGTCTGAGAGTGGTATCAAACTACTGGAAACAAAGCTGGCAACAAAGATTCTGATTGCACTTTTATTACTTTTCTGTGAGAGAAAGTACATGAAGTGTATATGAATTTCATGTAGTAGTCTAAATTTTAGTCCCAGATTATGAAAAAGAGAGAATAAAGATGGACGTATAATAGCAACCAATATCACTGGTCAATCTACTTTCAATAATTTTGACTGAGAAGGTATTATTGCAGTATTGCTATCAATTTTACACTTTACGTATGATGAAATCTGTCTGTACAACGCATGNGGCTCTTCACAAGGCAAGCAAGACTGCTGTCTGTTTGATGGGTAGGTAACCTTCCTCCAGATGGAATAGAATTAATTACAATCCGAAAAATGTTCTTAGTGAAGAGTATTATACCAAACTATACTTACACTAAATAAAGAGATTTTGTAAAAAGTACTACAGAAAAACTATGGAAATTTCATTAAAAATACTACAATGTTCATGGCTAAAATAAAAAAAGTGTATGACAATTTTATTTGAAGTGTGTAATGCTGCTCCTCAGAAGATTCAACATTGTGTACAAATGGACATGGAGACTGAGAGCTGTCTGAGAGTGGTATCAAACTACTGGAAACAAAGCTGGCAACAAAGATTCTGATTGCACTTTTATTACTTTTCTGTGAGAGAAAGTACATGAAGTGTATATGAATTTCATGTAGTAGTCTAAATTTTAGTCCCAGATTATGAAAAAGAGAGAATAAAGATGGACGTATAATAGCAACCAATATCACTGGTCAATCTACTTTCAATAATTTTGACTGAGAAGGTATTATTGCAGTATTGCTATCAATTTTACACTTTACGTATGATGAAATCTGTCTGTACAACGCATGCTGGCACATATTGACTTATTAATGAAATCTACAATAGTCACATTAAAAACATTGGCAGATAAATGAAATTCAGTTTGGAAAAATGGCTGTGCTAATGCAAGTTTCCAGGTTGGATTTCTTTCTGCTGGATCTTCTTTGCCTGATATAAGTACTTTTCTTGTTGGAATAAATTGAATACATGTTACTTTGGGGAAAAACAAGTGAGTGCACTTATCACACAATTTATGCAGGTGTTTTCTGCTCTGACCAAAGATTCTCCCCTGAATCCATGACACATCTCCTAATAACAAGTTTCATCAAAACTGATACATTCCCACCAAAATTTTAGATTAAATTGACCATTATTGTCAAATAGCAAACAGCTCCATCTGGCTATAACTACAGGTATTGTCAGTGTTTATTATTTTTCACTATCCATTTTTTTTGAGAAACCAGCTACCACTAAATCACTTTGTAATCAAAGTGTCAAATCCAATCCATTCATTCTGCAGAAAGATGTACAATTCACATGTATATATGTCTAATATTACTCAATACAGTTGTGCTATTGATTGTAAATTTTCAAATTTTATTGGGGTTTATACTTATTCCAGTAGGTGAATTTCACTCCTACTATGAAGTATGACTAGGACTAAGGAAATCTTGAAGGTAGTTTATGCTCATCTCAGTTAGTATAGTGGCATAAGGGACAGGAACTTCT
>VYZW01058853.1:0-14663 GCA_013401315.1 Balaeniceps rex | reverse complement strand
CCTCCGATAACATAGATCTTGCCCTTGCACTCACAAGCTGAGAACTCTGCAAGAGGGTTTGGCATGGATGCTACGAAATTCCACCAGTCGTTTTCTGGGTTATAGCACTCCACGTTGGAAAGGGATTGACCACCGATGGCATAGAGCTTTCCATTTACAGCCAAAAGCTTAAAATTGGACCTGAAAGAAAAGATTGCAGCATTGAAATAGATTAAATAGATGTACAGAAAAATATAGGAGAGAAAGTTCTTCCTACCCAGGCTCCAATGTACTCATTATCACTTACAACTTGTACCATCGCTTCATATATTACAGCATATAAATCCTTCTGTGCAAGGCCAAAATTCTGTAATTACACTGTAATTACTTAGCACAGTAACTAGTGACATTCTGGATGTTAATGATGTTGATGCTGAGACTGATGAATATTTTATTTTGGATTTGAATCTGTCACAGTTTGAGCTCTAAATGTTTAGTTAACTGATGTGTTCAGTAGATGTCTCATTTTTACTAGGCTTTTAGTAAAGTACACTTAGTAGAGAAAAATGTATTATATATACACACAGTCAAGGACAGTGTGTATATTTAGTTAAAATTGCAGAAATTTCAAACAAGACTTGATGAATGCTTAAGAATGTGTACTCGTCTTAGTCTGTAATATAGAATCTCTTTAATAACCCTAATAAACAGAAATTTAAAGCGGTACACATTGAATCATGTTCTGCAAAAGAAGGAAGAGAGAATCTCCCATACCTTTTTCAGTATTAAACTACTAAGTACATCCTCCATCCCACTGAAGCAAGACATATCTCTAAATTAATGTTCCACCCATAGTTGAACAAAATACACTGCACTCCACAGGCAATGCCCTGGTTTTTTATTTCTTATTCTGTTTCATTGTGCTGTTATATTTCACACATGGCAAAGGGCAACTTTCTAATTACTGAAGCACAAGAAGCCTTACAGCTTACAGTTTTAAGATAATATAGGCAGAAACAAATGGTCTATTGATGTTAAAGGTGCAAGTCTGTAGGAAGAAATTGGAGGGCTCGAAGTTAGAGGGCTTGCAGGCTCAGCTACGCCTTCCAGCTACAGAAGCTGGTCTAATAAAAGATGAGCTCTTCTTCTCTTCAGAAGCAGTCTCATTGCCTAGAAAGATACTTCCCTCTCTACTGCTGAGCCAAATCGAGATTTTACCATCCAATACCCCAATTAACTAAACGTGTGAAAGTCACTGGAGGGCACCAGCTCAGCATAAAGCCAAATGGGGAACTGCGTTAGGTCTGTAAAACTGAAGTGGTGCTTTAGACTTGCATTGGCCTGCTGAGCAGTAAAGTGAGTTTCACTCTGCATGAATCCAAGATTTAAAACTTACCGCTAAGTAGTTTTGCAGGATTTTGTCTGGACAAAATGAACCCTGCCTAGCAGCAGACTGCCCTGCAATTTCTTTTTATTAAATATATTTGGAAAAAGAATTTGTTTCCAGATGGAATCATTTTGCTCTTGTCATCCTGATATAGCTTTGGAAAATAAAATGCTCCTTTGAAGGAATTAATTGCTTTTTATTCATTTTTTTTGCTGACATTTACGATTAGGTCACTCTGTTCATCTCCTCTCTACAGCAATTATGTTTTCCATCTTAGAGAATCCAGAATAACATGGCAATCAATAGTGTGTATGAAATGAGGATAATTACTTGCAAAACATTGTGATTTTCAAAGCAATGTACCTGTTCTAGAAGTTATGGTGGAAAAAAAAAAATCCACAAACAGAGGGGAAAAAAAAATCCACAAACGTAAATGCATTTTCCAAGCAATTCTTTAAAATCTAAAGTATGTTAGAAAGTCTGTAACTCTGTGCCTATGATGGAGATGGCACAGGACTTTTTGCTTATAAAATGAGTTCACACGCACACAGATAGCGTTTCCCTATTTTAAGATCTTCTAGCCACTTTATAAACATGCTAAAGTTCTGCCACAGAGGACATGAATTAACTAAATAAGTGTGTAGTGTCAGAACATTAAAGAATTCAGGTTTCCTAATTCACACGTGATTCTCCAGTTAACCTCTAATTGTAGCCTCTTCCTATTTTATCTGAAGGGAGGTAATTTATGCAGTTTTTGCTTGATGGCCTTCCTATCACTGAATTGCTTCTTGCAGCACAGGGAAAACTATCCGGTGAAAGCCGTATGGCACAACTTTCAGCTTCAATTATTCTAGAAGGAGGCCACGTACATTTGTGTCAGTCATTTAACCACTTCCAACACTTGTTAAAATGGATGGCATGCAGTGGAACTATCTCAGATTTATGGAACACGTTAACTATAAGGTTCATTTTATGCAAAAGTAGCCATAAGTATCCATCAGCACACTTTATATGAAAGTTAGGACAATGGCTCAATATATTATGAAAAACTTCTGCCATTCACCTTCCCATGCCAATAACAGCAGGTGTTTTTATGAAGAGTTAACATTAGGAAATATTTAGTGTATTTTTATTCTCTTTTAATGTGCTGGAGCAGCTGGAAACAAGGAAAGCAAACATTGAGCAACCAGCCAGCTCTCCACAACTAACAACTGTTCCATGGACTACAGCTTGGAAACAACGGAGCTGAACAGTCCATCAGACTCAACTGCGATATAACTCCACTCACATGAGTGAGTTATCTAAACTTGGGGGATCAAAAGTACTTTCCAAATGCCAGGCCTGGTGCATACCCTTCTTGTTGGGAAAAGACCAGGTATGAACTGTCTTCTGATGTCCCTTGTTTCCTCTGAAAGGAACCCCAGGAACACAAGCAAGAGTGAACTCTGGGGTTTTACCATAGTTCAAAATGCAACATTTTTCATTCAATAAAGACAAGTGCAAAGCAGTATATGCAGGAAGGAAGAAAAATTAATACACAAATGCATAGGATCTGGGGGTCAGAGTGCATAGCTTTCTGAACATTCAACAACTTGCAAAAAACCCTACATAGTTCTGGATGGCATCAACAGCCATAGATGGATCTGTAGGAGACCACTGTGAAAGTGGCTATAAAGAGGACAGCAAGCATTCTTCTTGTTCACTGACAGATATCATTCATTTAGTATACAACAAGAAAAAGTTAGCATAGATATTACAGAGGACTTCCTGATCAGAGGGGTAGCTAAACATGGGAACAAGTTACCTGGGAGGAAGGAGGTTGAAATCTACATTGCCAGAGGGTTTCAACAACAAGTTAGACATGTATTTGCAAGGCAAGCTTGGTCCTGCTGTAGAGCAGGAGGGTTGGACTAACTAACCTGTGGTTCCCTCCTGCCAAATGATCAACTTTAGCCTTAAAATTTCTCACAAATCAGATGTCTTCTTTATTCTAGAGTTAAAGCATTTACAACAGAGACGAAGAATCATGAAAGCACACTTACGAAGGCAATTCCAAAGCATTTTACACTTTTTGCATGAATCACTTCTTTTTTTTTACATTCCTTATATAAGTCTGCAGAGCACACTGCATCCAACCTTTAGCTTTGGAAGTGTGCGACGCATTTGTGGTAAATGTGACATGAATATTTCTAACCTAAAAATTTTTGAAAAGTCTATTTTCCCCCAATGCAGAGGAATTTTGAGTGAAAAAAATAATAAAAAATGCAGAAAGAGAAGGTCTCATAAACCACTACCATTCCCCAGGAGCATCCTCTCCTATATTCCTGTAAGAGTCCTCAGAGTGGCAGCAGTTCAGGCACAGATTGCTCACAAAAACCATGTTCCACATGCATATGTATAATCCCAGCCAGGGGCTTACAAGGGTCTTCCAAGCCTGGAAGATTTACCTGCCATGAGTGTTCTGAAGGAAAATAAAAGTCGAATATACAGCTGTTACTGGCACATGCAGTAGAAATCCTATGGGTATATTATTTTTAAATAGCAAGTTTCAACCGACAGCATCAATTTAAAGAAAAGTAAGGAAAGGTATTGAAGGGCATTACCTGAACAGTCTCTGAAGTGCCTTCTTACCTTCCTGTCCCCAAAGACCACAAGTGGTCTTCATTTACATGAAGTTTCTTCCACGAAAAAGCCCAGGTAGTTCTCTGAACACACTATTCCAAGTACAGCAATATCTCTAGAATTAAAAGACCTAGAAACTGTGATCTGTTATGGACCGTTTGTGACCGGCACCAGATTTAGCCCTCAGATGATGAGAAATTCCAGGCTCAATCACAGGTTTCCTGTATGAGCCTCAGCAAATTATCTGATCTCCCTTGTGTATGCATAAATCAGGAATAACACTTTCTCAAGCTTATGTGGGCATAATATAATAATAATATACAGAAGTTACCTACTGTGAACAAATGTGAAACTACAGTAATAGGAACTCTACATCTGGAAAGGAAGCTAACAGCTATAACCCAAACCAGAATGACTGCTAAGCATTCAGTATACATCTGATGGCTTTTGTCTTGTACTTAGAAGTAAGTTGGGACTATTTCATCTATGCATGTATCGAGAATCCCAGCATCCTGAGATTCTATATTATAATAATGGCAATAATTAAAGATAAAAATATCATAGAATTTACAAGGTTTGTTGAGGGCAGAGAACTTCTTATATTAACAGCAAATCAGCACAATTATTTCCATAACTCCTCAGCCTTCTCTTGAGGCCAACATATGCATCCATTCATATAGGCCAGATCCAGGTACTCTTAAAACATTGTCTCAAGTCAAACGAACTTCAACGGTATGTAAAAAATTCATCCATGGGATGTAATTACATCAGCTGACATAAATTCATTTGGCAGACAGTCACATGACTGTAATTCCTAAGCAGCATGCTGGGCAACTGCCCTGCTTATTTTACTACAGCATAACAAACTAAAAATACAATGCCGAGCAAAGTGCAGATCTAATTGCAGCACATCTGTATGGCAGACAGGCATCAGTGCTATTCCTGTTGAATGCAAACTCCCTGATCCTAAAAATCTCCCTGCTCTTGACTCCTATGGCACAGGCCATCCCTTCCTGTGTTCTGGCCACTAAATGTCAAGCCGGTCATCAAAGAGCTGAAATGTTATGTTGGATAGAAAAAATAATAATTAATAACTTCAGAGTCGAGACTCCATGAAGATCTTAAAGTCAAAAGCATGTTTTGTGAAGGGGTCAGCAGAGTTTCCACAAAAAAAACCTTCCCCGGCTTATCATTCAGAGAGCAACATACTCACTTGCAACCTTGCAATCTAGAGGCAAACGTAATTCTGGGTTCTTTTTGACCTCAAATAACTACCATGAAATGAAAGAATAGAGACTATTCCAAAAATATCCATTCACATACTACTTTTCTGCCATAAATGGCCAATGTGAAATTCTATGCTAAGGAATACCTTGCTGTCACCTGTGATGGGCTTCAAGATTAAGTTGGTATGGCAGTGCAGTTGAAAATAGTAATATAAGGAGAAAATATCCATGTGTTTATTTCAGATATGATTATATATCCTAGAAAAAAAGGAAAGTGTGGAGGGGAAAAGGCTGATCTACGGTTTGAACAGTCAGGTCATAAGGTGAAAAAAGGGCCTAGAAAAAGCATTTTTTAGAAAGCCCTCATTCGCCATGCTGCAGAATCATCGCACATAATAACATCTCTTGCTATACACATCATACAAAACAATGCCAAAACCTCGTAACTTGATCAACGTGGGACTTCTATGTTTAAGTTAATTTCCATAGGAGACACTGTGTGGGCTGACCCCATTGTCCTTTCCTTCCGAGGCCAATGTGCTCTCAATCAGGTTAAACCACGACAGGGGGGTTTTAGCTTGCAAGAGCTAAATAGAGACTGGAATGGAGACTGCAGTTTTACTAGTCAGATACAAGGCATTTATGCCAATGGTTGGGGTCTCTGGGTGCTCCTTGAATTTACTGGATGGAGAAAGAGAATTTTCCATTCTGCAGTGAATTTTGGCCTCCTTACTTGTTACAGAGAAGATAAAAATTTAAACACTTTTTCTAAAATTGAATCAATGGGGAAGTTCACTTTGGATAATGAAGTCTTTGTTTTGATAACTCTGCAGCGTGATTAAGGTAGAGCAGCCACAACCTTGGCCAGGGAGATGGCCTCTCTTCTTGGGTCTACCTCAAGGCTAGCTCCCTATTATTCTTTCAAACGTAAATTATACAAGTGTTTCTGAACACTTATTTAAACATAAATGTCAAACAAACAATTCAAAAGGATACAGGGAAAAGCAAAATTATCAAAATGATGAATGTTTCCCAGATCAAAATATTCTCATAAACTGAAAAATTTCTCACAATCTTTATGACACTTTTTGTGGTGACTGTTTAACTGAAATGAAAGTACAAACCAATGACAAACTGCTCCAACCAAAAGTTTTCAGCCGCCTCTAGCTCTGATAGACTGTACATACCCACTAAGAGCAGTAAAAATTCTTGTCACGTACAGTACTGGAGTTAAAATATACCACAAAGAAAGTAAGAGAAGAATTTTATCTTTTTTTTTTTTTAATCTTTGTTTTTTTAGGGAGAATTTCTACTACCAGCAAGACAGCTGTTTGGAGAGACTGTCTCCTTGTATACTGCAATTTAAATGAAAAGTGGGAGCCCACCACCGTTTCACACCGAGGTGCATGATCGCACATGGAGGAGAGCTGTAGCACAGTCCTCCTCTGCTGACGCCTAGCTCATGTTCTCCCACAGCTGAGGCCTTAACCACCAGCACTTATGCAACAAAGTCCTGTCCTCCTCACCCTTCCCTTGCCACAGCAGCTCCCCGCGCCATGCAGAGGGGGCCCCTAAGCAGGAGAGAGGCAGCAGCGTTGTGCTGCGGTGGGATGACTGTTGCCGGTAAAGACAAGGTTTGCGAGGCCTGTCCAGTGGCATGCTGCCAAGCCATCGGCAAGCGCTGTGGTCCTTCTCACCACATGATGCAAGAGACAACAGTGATTCATGGCACAGGGACAGGTCTGAATCACTTCTCATACCGCTGAGTCCAGCCAGCACCACGTGACTCAACAGGGCCTATTTTGACGATATACATGGACACACATGTATTTCAGGGAGCAGGGGTTACCTCTTCTGGTTCATTGAAGCCAGCTGAGTCCATTCGTTTAGGCAAGGGTTGTAACAATGGGCAGCCGAAATCTCCTGGCTGGTGATCCTGTAGCCCCCGACGATGAACAGGTAGTTGTCCAGCATTGCCGACCCATAGCCTCGGACATTCACCAGATCAGGGGGCAGGTTGTTGGCCAGGGGCAGCCACCTCTGCGCTTCCTCATCATACCTCAGCATAGACCAGGGAGCTTCCACCTGAGGGTGACAGCCCGGAGGCAGGCCCAAGGAGGAGGCACCCATGAAGTCCCCGATGGCCACGAGGGTGGCGGTGCCCCTCATCCGCCTCTCCTTCAAGTGCTGCTGGAGAGCATGGGGCAGGAGGAGATGTGGCTGGGCATCGGGCCTCCGCAGCACCTGATGGTAATGGGTGGCCATGAAGTCTAGACAGGCATCATGCAAGTCCTGGAGACCGTAGACCTGAGCCAGGCGGTGCAGCTCGAAGCAGTTGCCCAGCCTCACCTGGGAGAGGAGCAGGCGGAGCAAGGGGGTGACCTGCAGGTAGGAAGCGGCCTCCACCAGCTCCTCCAGCAAAGGGGGCTCCTCATCACCCCCCTCCTCCTGCTCCAGCCTGGCCAGGCAGGAGGTGTTGATGAAGTCCAGCACCAGCTCCAGCCCCAGAGCGCTCAGCCCCCCGCGCAGCAGCTGCTCCTCCTGGCCCTGCCCTGCCTCCCGCATGCCCGAGCGGTAGAGGGCTCGGAAATAGTCACTCTGCTCGATCAGCTTCCTCTTGCACACCGGGTAGCACTTGTCCCCCAGCCGGATCTGCACCACCTCCTCCCTCGCGCCGGCCCCATCCCCTTCTTCCCCTTCCCCCTCCTCTTCCTCCTGCCGCCGCCGCTCCGCCAGGGACATCGCTCACCCCCTCCCCTGCCTGCGCTTCAGCTCGGCCGCTGCCGGCTGCCGGCGGGCTCCTCCTCCGCCCCGGCGGCGCTGCCGGGATGGGAGGAGCGGAGCGNAAGGGGGAAAAAAAAAAAAGCCGAGAGGAAAGGGAAAAAAGCCCTAAAAAGGCAATGTTGAGCGCTCAGGCGATGGCCGGGCCTCTCCGCGCTGCCCGGCTGCCCGCCGGGGCCATCAGCACCAAAGGGCGCTGCAGGACGCCCGCCCACCCCGCCCGGCCCCTGTGCTGGGGAGGGGGGGGATTTTCAAGCTCATGTGCGTGTCAGGGACGCGGTCAGAAAGGCCAAGTGCTCGGCTCCAGGCTGCGGTAACCGGCAAAACGCGCAGCCATTCCCCCGCCTCCCCTTCTGGCGCTGCCAGAATTGGGCCGGGATCGCAGCTCCGGCCGGCAGCTCTGACCTCTTGCCATAAATGTACTTCTGCATCCCTGGAGAGGGGGAATATTCTCGAACCACACAGGCAGGAAAAAACGACATGGTACGTGTACGTGTATTCATGCGCAGCCAGAGAGGATGCGGGAGCGCTACAGTCAGCGTGGTGCCACGGCAGGCTGGCACTGTGGCATCCACTAAGGAAGACAACAAAAAGGATCATCTTGCACGTCTAGTGCAGCAGTAGTATTTAGGAACAGCAAGTATGATACGTGATTCTGCCATGACCTTCCTGATTCCTCCTGCACAAGTCCCTCAGTATCTCAGCTCCTGGTTTGGCGCAAAAAGATACTATTCTGCTCATCTGTCTTTTCTATTTAAACTAAGTTCCTGGAATAGGACATCTATATTATTCATGAGAGTGATCTACATACCAGGGCCCTGAGTTTGACATGGACAACGAAAGAGCAAATTAATAACTGAGCATCTTGGGCATGGATAAAGTCACTGTTTTGCTGTTTGCCTTCTTACATTCTTGAAACATTAGGACAGTCTTTTGTTTTTAAACTGCTGAAACAGATGAGGAAGTCTGCCATCCTGTGTATTCTTATATGATGATGCTTAACATAAAGACTTTCAAAATATATTTTATATTTTATATCTTTATAAAGATATTTCTTTCACCCTGTGTACTGCAGACCACAGAAAATCTTTCCCTTTACCAGTAATGTGACTCATCTCCAATTATTGCAGATTGCTTAGTTTTCAGACAACTCCCTATTTCCACTACCAGAAGGGATCATTTCCCCCAACTATTGAAACTCTTCAGAGTGGTATTAGGCTGTTTCTTTTCTTTCTTTTTTTTTTTTTTAAGGAAGACAGGGTTGTTTGCTTTTTAGCTTTTCCTCTGTGAAATGATCCTCTCTCACTGTTTTGCTGATCTTCAGCTTCTTAACTCTAGCCCATACAGATGACAGGAATGTCAATCTTGGAGTTACAGGTGTTCTTTTCTGTTGACTTTTATAAAAGCATTTGTTGAGGTGGGGTAGATTTCTGGGTATTTTCGTTTTCCACCTCACTTCAAAACATTTTCATCATCTTATTTTTGAAAGGCCCATTTATGTTCTGAAATCCTTTTATATAGGATTCTAACCAGTTCCAAAGAGCTCTCTTCAACAGCCTCAGTCCCTAGCTAGGTCACTATCACCTCTTGTTTTCTCTTTCCTACTAATGAGTTTCACCGTTTGCTTGTTTTGCATTCCTCTTTCATTCTCGATATTTAATCAATTTTCAAATTCCACTTTCCTGTCTTCTGTTCTTGATGAAGCACTGCATCATTTGGCTTTTTGACTTTCTTACACCTAGCTGAAGCTTGACTCAGCACTGGCTGTTTCTTTCTCTGCCTCAGGTTCAGCCTTGAAAAGACCATCACACACAACCAGGGTCTTACCACTTCAGTAGGAGTCCAACACATATTTCCTTCTTGTACTTTAATTCCCATAGGCAGACATTTCAAGCAATTGTAATCATTCATACTTCAGAGGTAGACAGAGAGCTCCTGTTTGTTGTGGCCACTAAGCTGCCCTGTTGGAATACAGTATGACTGCCAACACGGTGGTATGATTGCCATCTTTAGACATCTGTTTTGGAGTCTTGTATGTTTGATGTATTGGTAAGTTAGCTCCTAACTGGTGAATTATTTTTTTTCCATGTAGTCAGTTATGATAAGTTCTGTTCCCTCAAAGTGTTGACACCACAGCCTGGATAGATGGAATATTTCTTCTGTTGCCTATATGCCTGCACTTGCCACTCTGCCAAGGATTTCAAGTCCATCTTCCTCACAGTCCATGAGGTTTTAAATAAACTGGATCAGTTCTGTCATGTACTAATAAGTATTTTCTTCCTGCCAGCAAACTTTTGAGAGCACTGACTTCTACAGCTTTCATCAGGAGCTGTCATATGCACAAGGGGTCAGCAGTACTCTGTTGAACGGCCACTTTTGTAAAAAGCCTAAATCTTTCCTTAACCAATTATTTTTACTAGGCTGATTGTCACCTATCTGTGCTTTATCCAGGCTTAGGACTGGGCAATTGCGCTAAGTCAGAGCACACTGACAGGGCAGTTCCCTTGTTTTTTAGTACGCTAATCAGTCAGTCTGCATGGTGTGCTAATATAGTACTTACACTGCAAATGCACCAAGGCAAGGACTACCTTTTTGTTCCATATTTATACAGATAATTTCATCTGTCTCCCAGTCTGCAGCTGTACTGTTTTATGCTAAGATCAATAATACATATTATTATACGGGAATCAAAGAAAAGGTCTTGCTGTTTCACCAGCAATCATCTTGGTTGATCTTAAGAGAGTAAGAAATGTATTTTCCAGAGTTAAAAATGGAACTCTAGTGCTAGAGCTACAAAGTCAAAATCTGTAGTTAAGAGCCACAAAAGACTTGCATGATCTTTGAAACAAATATGAAAGACCATCTGTCACTCTTCAAGAACATGCTGAAGCATGAAACAACATGAAAACAAGTTTGCATCGTGGTAGATATTAAATGAGTGCATGATAAAAGAACATACCCTGAAGAACAAGACATTTACACAGAGGGGAAGACAAGGGTAACTGTGCTCAGCTTTTCAATACCTAGCTTTTAGAGCTTGGCTTCTGGAGTGAAATCTTCAAGCCTGTTTTAGACACTTCAGGTCTCTCTCTACAGTGTCTGAGAGGCAAATTTATCTCAAGGAAAAGGATTCTCAAGTGCCAACAAATGGAGCAGGAAGGCACCAGAGAGTGTCAATAAGGGCTCTCTAGGGTTGAGATGGTCATTTCTGCTTGGGATTCCGTCTAGACACTTTTTCCTGTGCTTGGTGCCTGAACTGTTTTCTTGTAGTTAATGCCTGAATTATTGCCAAGGCTGAAGAGACATCACTCTTTTCTTTTAGAAAGACTTGGAAATGGAAGAAGCTCTTTTATACAGCAGCTACATTGTAATAGTCCATTCAACCATGATACGGAAAACCTAAGCTTCTGACCCTTTCTCTGCCTGGGCATACATTTCTATAGCCCTCTGACTTTTCTAGCTTAGCAAAAGCAAGGAAACACAGAGGGTCAGGAGGAGCTACTGCTACAAAGATAGGAAAAGTGAAGCCAGAGATAACTAGACAGAAGTAGCACTCTTTTCTGTTTTGCATGGAGCTCGGCTCACGCTTCCTGACTGGCAAGGCTGGTGCAAGCCTGCTCTGTGCGCTACGACTGAAGCCTGCTTACACTTTAGATTCACTTCAAGTATTTAACACTGCTTAGATTTACTTAGAAAACCATGGCCACTTGTTTTTTCTCTGCGAACCACTCAATGGCTTTGTGTGGTAAGCTGGATGGGTCTCCGGTCTGGTAAGGTCACAAGACACAGCAAAGGGGGGGCAACAGAAGTACCAGTGACTGGGAATCAGAATGACAAATGCTTTTCTTGGCAGGAAACCTGGTTTACATATACATTAAATACAGCCTGAATTTCTTTGTGGGTCTAACCCAAGATCACACAAAAAATCTGCAGCAGAGGAGGACCAAGCCCTTAAGGTTTTGTGTTTGTTTTAGGCAAACCTTCTCTTGATTCAACACAGAGACACTAGGTAATACATGAGAACCAGAAAGTAACACCAACCTGATTGCTCTAAGGAAAGGACCACATAGTGGGCAAAAAACAAAGGAAAAATTGAATTCCTTTCAGCCTTACTAGTCTAAAACATGAACTGGAACTGAATCAGGGGATATTTAAAATATACATACTATCTAATATAAAATATAAAGTACCACATTGTTCCCTCTGAGATGCCAGGGAATTGTACTGTACTGCCAGGGAACTGTGTATTGAGTAATAGTGGAATTACTCAAGAGAGGAATTAGTCTTTTGGAAATGATTCACCAACTGCTGCCATTGTTTAGTATTTTCCTTGTCACAGGATACAAAGTAAGCATCTGTGGAACATAGGAAATATCCTGCAGTATTTCAGCATTAAAAATATCAGTGTTCTAAAGGATCTTGGCATTTCTGAGAGAACTGACTGGAGCATAATTTTATTTCAACTGAAATCTCTATTATTTGTGAAGGATGAGCTGCTAAATAAAGGTAATTTCTTTTTTCAGATTCTCAGCCAGAAAAAGCACTTCTTACCCAATGCCATTAGCAATGCTATTCCAAAAAAAAGCACTCCTATTTCTAATAGGACTTGTTTAGACTTTATTCCCTATCATTTTCTGTTTATTTTTTCTGCCTTTGATATACTATTTCACATTTATTCCGTGCAACAAATGTATGTTGTAACACTACTGAAAAAATACTTGGAGTGGTGTTTTTTTGAATACCGATTACTTATTATCAAGTACTTAACTTACTCCTGCTTTAGTCAAATTTAATGCGTGACTAATACTAAAGCGTGTGCTACTGAGCTCTCTCTGGGCAGCAAAAAGGCTGTTCCAATAGTCTGTGTGCTAGTGGGCATTCTCTGTGGATCATAAGAAAGTTCAGTCACCAGACAGCAGAATGGAGGCACGAGCGTGTAAATCATTACAATGGTGTTCAATCTGTTCCATTTTTTATGCCAAAGACCCAGTAAGGAATTTGCTTGAAAGTCCCTCAGGTGAAAGAAGTGTTTCCTGACAAAACCTGAACAGGGGTCAGGCTGCTGGAGCGCTCTGCCTGCTGCTCAGTCTCCTGTTAGGGATGTTTGTTCTGCACAATGCATCATGCATCCCCAGCCAGAATTTTCTTGTGTAGCTCTGTCTAGGTGAGAGTAAACTGGGTGCTTTTAAAACAGCATATATTTTTAAATCCTGTTGCAGACAGGCAGAGCTGAGTTTCAGTACATAATAACTAGGTAAGATGAGTGGTAACCCACATGGAAGACTTTCACGAAGTATCCAGCTGTATAAAATTCATCACAATATTGAAACTCCATCCCCTTTGCCTAGTTTCAAGTTCTGTCATAAATCAGCATTCATTCATTAGAGTGTTTGCTAAACATTGTGCCTTTTGTCATAAACCTTGGCTTAAGTTTGTATGTATGCCAGTAGATTTATATTTGTATAAATCTAATCTGGCTCAGACTTCTGTTGCTCTTTGTTTGAACACACAGATTCCAGCCTTCGTGCAGAGGTTTTACCAGAAGTAGTTTGAAGCCAAGCTCCGAGAGAATCTCAGGGCCTGGCAGCCCCTTTGAAACAAGGGTTTAAAAAATGGTTTGCACAAAGTCCCAGGAACAGAAACTGTAGTATTTCACCTCTTTTTGTTGCTGGGATGAGACTGAAACCAGAATCTTGGACCCAACTGTCCCAAACCTTGGAGAAGGTCAGATTCATTAAAAACTTGATGTATTGCTCCAAACCAAAATCTGACCACTAATAGCTGTTTTTGACAAAACAATTATCTCAAAAAATGCTGTGTTGTTGGACTTCAGACATTTTGTAAGAATGTTTTGATTTCAAGGAAATTTTAAAGGAGAAAGTGAGCGTGGTATTTCAGTAATGTCAAAAAGATTTGCTTTGGTTTTTTTTTCGAAGTACTTACATTTCATTATTTCACGATTCATTACGTTAGTATTGTGTAACTTTTATACTATAACAGAGCTACAGTGACATGTTCTGGCATTATCAAAATACTTAGCTTAGGTAAAATTTTGACCTTAACACTGCTGTAATAAAGGGAAAACACATGTCCATATCTAAGAAAAACGAGATAAAGACGATTTCAACACAGGCCTGCAATTCAATTTATTCACATGGAGCGCAACACAGGCACAGAGCTCCACTGACTTCAGCAGAGATTATTAGGGCTGACGTTGCATGGGCCTATGCTGCACATTTGATTAAATAAGCTTACTGATGTTCAGATGACATAGGCAGGTTCATAACTCACATGGGAAACTGCGGACTTCTTAGCTGGTAGTTGTCATCTTTCAACTGCTCTGTCAGAGACAATCTAAACCACAGATGATTTAAGCTAACATGTTTGACTTTAAGTGTAGCAGAGAAGTGCTTTACACAGTTAGCACTGGTCTCTTCCCACACCTGAGACAGGCTTGATCTGTGCTAGCAGCAATCATCCGCTGCATACTNCAGGAGGCCCAACTGTTGCCTCTTGTCTAGTCTGCATTTACATGAGGCATGTGTCCCTCTCTGATCATACTGGCTTGACCACCACTGACAGCAGAAGAAAGGAGAAACTATCAAATACAGGCACTAGCCTTGGCTGGGACATCGCAACGAACACCACTCTCCTGTAGCTGTTCAAAC